>JARQOD010005806.1:0-46139 GCA_033576555.1 Oophaga sylvatica
GACCCGAGCAACGAGGACCTGAGCATTTTAGTGCTTGCCCATCACTAATCATTATACATTCTACACTAAATTTTTAAATAATTTTTCATTAACTAATTTATTAGCCCTTTAGAATTTGGTAGTTGTGAAACTTATAGTCATTTATAAATTAATACATCCAAAGTACAGCCAGATTTTTAAGTTTCAGTGTCAATGTTTAATAAATAATAGAGGAAAATTTATGGTAATTAGTTGAGCAGACAACACTGAAAACTTGTTCTGAGTGTTTTGAGTAGATAGAGTTAATTTTACATCTGTGAAAGTCTTTCCACTAGGGACATGTTATGTCATTTTAAACTAAGTGATACACTGAAGAAGCAACATTCTGATGGCTCACTGAATCTAACGTTACATTTTGAATAATTTATTTACATCATGCTGTCACGCAAGCAGACTGAATTCTTACATTGAATGTCCTTTGGTATAAGCACTATCTTTTGTCTTTAATCTTGAATTATACAAACTTTGAAGACTTGAAACAAATGTTCTAGGTTAATTTATGAAATATATGTATCTTACATGAATTATCTGAAAAATATGGTTCTGCTTATATATTTCAGTGACTTTTTTTCATTTTCTAATGCAAAAATTATAATGTAAAAGTAAAAAGTTTTCTCAAAACTTAAAACATTCACGACCTTTAATATACCCATACATCATAGTCAAATAGAGAATCCGCCCTTTGTAATATGGGTATGTCATTGCAATTGTGCAGGGAACAGGAGCTGTACTCGCTCAATCACTGCCAGGAGCTTGGCTAAATTTAAAGCTGTGACCCGGCTATCACTGCCAGGAGAGGTGCATGCACTGCCCCTGGCATTTTAACCCCCTAAGTGCTGCAATCGATTTTGATTGCAACATTTAAAAGACTGGGGGAGAGAGGGGGCTCACTCTACCTTCTGATTGGCTCCTCTGCAGCTCATTGCAAGGGCACTGCCTTTCTGGCACTTAGGGACTCTGTATATGGAGTCCGCAAACTATGATAACTTGTACTCAAAGAGTCAAATAGTGCTCCTTTTCTCCCTAGTCTTGCCATTGGTTAAGCAGTACAATACAGCCATATATGGGATATTGCCATGTTCAGCAGAAATTGTGTGACAAATTTTTCTGCCAGTTTCACTCATTTCCTGGTGTACATAAAAATTTAAAACCTGAGGTAAAATAAAATTATGAAGAAAAAATTCCTTTTTTCTTCACTGCTTAATGGTATAAAATTCTGTGACACACTTGTGGTGTCAATATGATGACTGCTTCCTTATATGAATTCACTGAAAGAGCTATAGGGGGTAAAACAGGGTCACTTTTGGGGGTTCTGCTGTTCTAGTACTTCAAGGGTTCTTCCAACGGGTCATGGCACGGGAAAAGCATAATAGGCTATTCTGTACTACAATATGGAGCTTCTTCCCTTCTGAGCCTTCCACTGTGCCTGAAAACTATTTCCCGATTAAATGTAGGGTATTGGCACACTCAGCAGAAAATGTCCAACAAACGTTGAGTCCATTTTTTCATATTAAGCCTTATAAGAATTAAAGAGTTGGGTTTAAAACAACATTTTAGTGGTAAAAATGTAATTATTCTTTCTTCACCGCCCAATTGTTTAAAATTCTGTGAGGCACATTTGGTGTCACCATGCTCAATTCACCACTAGATAACTTAATTGAGAGGTGTAGTTTGTAAAATGAGGTCACCTATGGGGATTCGGTAGTTCTGGCACCTCAGGATCTCTGCCAATATGACGTGGCACCCTCACCATTCCAGCAAGATCTGAACTCCAATATGACACTTCATTCCTTCTGAGCTTTGCACTGTGCCTCAAAAGTTGTTTTTGACAACACATAGGGAATTGACGTACTCAGGAGAAATTGCTTAACAAATTGCATAGTCTCCCCATACCCTGTACACTGGTACACCAGGTATCTTGACAGGCTCTGATTAGGGTCATTTGTGACCTATTCACACCCTGCTTCACCATTTTTCATCATTTAGATGTCTAAACTACCTATGGTCCACAGCAGTCACACCATGGTCTTGTCATTTTCTTCACTGGTTTTTTAATCTGTTTACTCTGTGTGGTGCTGTACTGTGTTTTTTGTATTTTGTAATAAAGTGTATTTTATTTTTTTGGAGAACCATTCTTTTTGACTCTTATTCAGCACTAATACTTGTTATCTGATGTTTAGGGATTTTAGCTCCCAATTGTGTCCTCATGCTTTGTATATTATATGGAGAGTATCCCATTCCCTTTGAGAATGTTGATTATATTTGATTCTGGTCCTTGTTATGTTCTTATAAGCTTTATACTGTGTATTTTCACAGCTTTCTCGCTTGGACAGATGGACTTTCAGGCACGAGATAAAACGTGGCTGACAAAACTCAACCAGGTTTTCAGTGATGACATGACTGTGGCTTTTAACAATGATTCTGAGGATATGGATAACCAAATCACTAAGTTGAAACATCTCTTCCACAAAAGAACCAAGTGGTGGTGGAATAAGTCTTTTATGGAAAGATATATTGGAAAAGGTTTGATTCCTAGGGGCCTGCGCGTTCAGGTTTTCCCTTCATTCAGTGTGGATAATGAGGAATTTAAGAATCAGTGGGAAGAGGCAGCATCCACTTGTTCCAAAAGCTTTATGCAGTTACTTATTCAGTCTAATGAGGCCTCAATCAGACAGGTGGAGACTGAAATTAAGACCATCCAGGATCACTTAGTTGCACGGTTGCCGACTGAGGCTCTTCAAAAATTAAATAATGAACTTGAGTTGGATTTGGTTAAATGGGAGAAAGAGTTGGTGTCTACTGAAAGCAGGAAATATCAGAGAGACTGTGATGACTATAAGAATCAAAAAGTATATAGATGGCAACATATGAGAGGGAAAAATTTGAAACGCCCTCTCATGGACAAATCTAGTTCTATATCATCTCTCTCATCAGTAGATGATGAGCCTCCATCTACATCTGGATCCACTATTAACCTTATGGAAAGATTGGGTCCCAATAAATCTACAGGCGGACGAAGGGGAAAAACATATAATAAACAAAAAATTACCCCACCTCATTCTAATGAAAAGAAAAGTAAAACAAACAATTTGGAGGTAATCAATCTCTCTACCCATATTTGACCAATACTCAACTCGAAGTCCTACAGTTAGGACTTTCATTTGTTCCAAATAATAACTTTGATTTCTTTACTACAGTAAAGGATCTTCATTTATTTTTGAGAAAATTAGTTTTGAAGCGCCTACACTCAGGAACCGGTTGCAACTTGGATCTGGACAGCACGGCAGAACGGGAGGCTATTCGCATTCTCGAGGAATTGGAAGGTGAGGGCTCTTGCATCTCTACGGGTCAGTTTCCTGCGTCTATTCTCCCCAGGTCCACCACATTCCCCCCTTTGTCCCTGTGTCCCCAGGTTGACATTTTTTGTAAGCTAGTCACAGAAGATCTCAAAACTATCCCTAAAGGTAGGGTGGGTGACAATTTAACGGGGACACAACGTCGAGCACTGGGTGAGTTGAGGTCATTGAAGGATGTGGTGATTAAACCAGCGGACAAGGGGGGGAATGTGATGATTTGGCCTGTGGGGATGTATGAGCGGGAGGCTTTTCGCCAGTTACGTGATAGAGAGGCCTATACACCCTTACCCTCCAATCCTTTATCAGGCTTTCAGGGAGAAATTTCTAGGATCTTGGATAAAGCATTTTCCCAAGGTATTATTACTAAGAAAGTTCTGGAGGGATTAACTGTTCGTTATCCATCTTTTTTTGTTTATTTGTATTTGCTGTTACATATACATATTTATTTTTCAGTTTTGATTTTCTTATGCACACATTTAATCCATAATGAATATCGGTATTCTTTATATGCAGACATTTGATGTTATAGCCTACCTGCACTTTGGGAGTGACGCATGGTGCCGGTCTCATCTATGTGCCCCCGCTGCCTATGGTATCCAACGGACTAAACGTGTCTCACTGACGTCACTAGGAACACTTGTTCCTGATACACGTTGTGTCCGGACGCCGGAAGTAGCGGGACAGCACCGGATGTCCGCCTCCATGCGTCACACACTAGCAGGGGACGCTTCGCCCCTCCTCCCATCGTAGCATGATTGGTCCGAGACCATATGCTGGGCCTTTTTAAAGCCTCCGATCTGTACCCTAACACACTGCCCCCGAGGAAGCGGAAACGCGAAACGGCGTTGGGGCCTCGGCGTGACGCGTGGACCTTTATTATGGGTGAGCAATTCTGGGTGTCCTCCTCATTAGCACTACGTATGTCCATATTTTAATATATTGAGGTCGGTCACTGACCCTGGATACACTGGGAGGGGATAGTCTCCGCTGATTCGCTGTAAAATATTCCTTGATTCCTGGGATCTTTTGCACATTTAATTGTTTGCATGTCACTGCATTTCTTTTTTAACCCAGGCTATCATCCACTTATACAGCAGCGTTTACCAGGGAGAGTATCCCCATACCCTGTACACTGGTACACCAGGTATCTTGACAGGCTCTGATTAGGGTCATTTGTGACCTATTCACACCCTGCTTCACCATTTTTCATCATTTAGATGTCTAAACTACCTATGGTCCACAGCAGTCACACCATAGTCTTGTCATTTTCTTCACTGGTTTTTTAATCTGTTTACTCTGTGTGGTGCTGTACTGTGTTTTTTGTATTTTGTAATAAAGTGTATTTTATTTTTTGGAGAACCATTCTTTTTGACTCTTATTCAGCACTAACACTTGTTATCTGATTTTTAGGGATTTTAGCTCCCAATTGTGTCCTCATGCTTTGTACCTCTTTTATGCATGCAAGCATCAACCACAACACTCTCTCCTTTTCTCCACACATACCCAACCCAAACATAAATAACTGAAACGTCAAAAAATTCACATCACACAACTCCTTACACAACGGGCCCAAACCTGAAATCACATTTCTAGCATACTGACAATTCCAAAACAAATGCACCACACTCTCTCTCCCACCACATCCCCTCCTCGGACACATCTCACTCCTCACTAAACCCCGGTTTCTCTGGAACTCTCTCACCGGTAACACAGTCATGCAATGACTGCCACACAATCTCGCTCTGTCTATTTGTCATACCATCCAAACGTACCTTCTTCCATACCTTCTGCACATCACTTCCTCTCACCATATTGATACCACATTCCATCTCTCTACACTCAATCATCCTATATACCGCTTTCTTCTTCTCTAACAACCTCACATCCACATCACACAGTTCATACTTTACCAAAAATTTGTAAACCCACACATACCACACAGGCACCTCAAAAGCACTGGGCACCTTAGATCCCTTTCCCGCCACTTCAAACGGAACAGAAAACTTCCAAACAAATACCTGCACATACATGCACACTTCCCATCCATCCTAATCACACCCAATACAAACACCATAATATTCACGCCAAAAAATACATTCAAATTGGGGAATCCCAGCCCCCCCTTATCCATTCTCTTCATCACAACCTCTCTCCTTGCACGCTCCATACTTGAACGCCAAAAAAATACAAACAAAACCCTATTTAACCTTCAAACACACATATAACCTGGTGGAAAAATCACCCAACATGCAACAAAATTGGTAAAACCACACTCTTAATAACTAAAATTTTACCAAAAAACGTCAAATCTCTCATCTTCCAAAAATTTAACTTGCGCTCCACTTTCTCTCTCACATCCACCCAACTTTCCTCTCCATCCAACTTCTCTGAAAATTTCACACCCAGCACCTTTATCGGTCCACTCACCACTAGTGTTGAGCGATACCGCTCGATATCTAAAAATATCGGATCGGAATGGTATCGCCGATATCACTAAATATCGGCGATATCCGATTCCGATACCGGAAGTCCCATGTAAGTCTATGGGAACAAAATATCGCAACTAAAAAAAACCTTTATTTCCTTGTAAACACTAAATATACACACATAGAATACATATATATATATATATATATACACATGTCATTGTGACATATATATATACATATATGTATAGTTTATACACTTCTACATAGTAAAATATTCTCTGATTCAATTGCCGGGTAAAGCCGGCTTCTGTGAAAAGACAGAAGCACCCGACATGAAATGACACTTGGTGTACATAGGGTTAACCATGTCTTTTCATGTCGTTTGCAATCTGATTTGCACAAACAATTACATCAGTCTATGTGTGCAAAATTTCACACCTGTAGGGGTTAATTAAAGGTGTAAATTCGTTGTAAAAAAAAACCGGACTTTTTTGCTACGAATTTACACCTTTAATTAACCCCTACAGGTGTGAAATTTTGCACACATAGACTGATGTAATTGTTTGTGCAAATCAGATAGGAAAGGACATGAAAAGACATGGTTAACCCTATGTACACCAAGTGTCATTTCATGTCGGGTTCTGCATTTTCACAAAAGCCGTCAATTGAATTAGCGGCTATTATACTATGTAGAAGTGTATGAACTATAAATATAAATATATATATATGTGTCACAAATTCAATGACATGTATATATATATATATAATATATATATATATATGAGGTGTAAAATTGTTTAAAAAAATGCGTGGGCTCCCGCCCTATTTTCGCAACCAGACAGACAAAGCCAGCGAATGGGGGCAGATAATAATAGCCCAGAGAGGGACCATTATTTTTGACCCCCCCTGGCTACTAACATCTGCCCCAGACACCCCAGAAAAGACAAATCTATAATTAGATTCGCCCTTTCTGGCACTTTGCCCGTCTATATTCCCATTGCCCTGTAGCGGTGGCGAATGGGTTAATATGGGGTTAAAGCCACATTGCAATTGAAAGGTGACCTTAAGCCAGGTTAATAATTGAGAGCTGTCAATTAGACAACTATCAATTATTAATCCTATTGCATGAAATAAAAATAAAACACACACACACTTTAATTAAAAATCATTTTAATGAAATAAAGACACATGTTTTTGACCATCTTTTATTTGACTGCAAAAACCATTTCCTGTAATAAAAATAAAATAAAAAAGCAAAATTATTCTTACCTATCCCATGCACAGTCAGGTCCCACGGTGTAATCCTTCAGAAAGGGTTAATGTTTACTGCAGGGAACGCAGCTAATGCTGCAGCCTCACAGTAAACCCCCAAATGAATGAGTTCCTTTCCTGGCTGACAGGAGAGGAAGTGGAAAGCTTAATTGATTGCTTTCCACTTTCACTTCAGGTCAGCCAGGGACACAATCAGTGACATCAGAGGGAACTGATTAACAAAAATAGGGGTTCCCTTCGAATAAAAAATGGCGTCGGGTCCCCCTATTTTTGTTAACCAGCCAGATGAAGCAGACCGCTGAGGCCTGGATTTTCAGGCTGTTAAGGAGCCAAGATCCATGGACCTTGCCAGCCTGATAATACCAGGCCACAGCAGTCTGCATATCTTGGCTGATTAACAAAAATAGGGGATCCCTCGAAAAAAAATTGGCGTGGGGTCCCCCCTATTTTTGTTAACCAGCCAGATGAAGCAGACCGCTGAGGCCTGGATTTTCAGGCTGTTAAGGAGCCAAGATCCATGGACCTTGCCAGCCTGATAATACCAGGCCACAGCAGTCTGCATATCTTGGCTGATTAACAAAAATAGGGGATCCCCTCGAAAAAAAATTGGCGTGGGGTCCCCCCTATTTTTGTTAACCAGCCAGATGAAGCAGACCGCTGAGGCCTGGATTTTCAGGCTGTTAAGGAGCCAAGATCCATGGACCTTGCCAGTCTGATAATACCAGGCCACAGCAGTCTGCATATCTTGGCTGATTAACAAAAATAGGGGATCCCCTCGAAAAAAATTGGCGTGGGGTCCCCCCTATTTTTGTTAACCAGCCAGATGAAGCAGACCGCTGAGGCCTGGATTTTCAGGCTGTTAAGGAGCCAAGATCCATGGACCTTGCCAGCCTGATAATACCAGGCCACAGCAGTCTGCATATCTTGGCTGATTAACAAAAATAGGGGATCCCCTCGAAAAAAATTGGCGTGGTGTCCCCCCTATTTTTGTTAACCAGCCAGATGAAGCAGACCGCTAAGGCCTGGTTTTTCAGGCTGGTAAGGATCCAATATCCATTGACCTTGCAAGCCTGATAATACCAGGCCACAGCAGTCTGCTTAGCTTGGCTGGTTAACAAAAATAGGGGATCCCCTCGAAAAAAAAACGGCGTAGGGGTCCCCCTATTTTTGTTAACCAGCCAAGTAAAATGCAGACTGCTGCGGCCTGGTATTAAAAGACTGTCAAGGCCCATGGATTTTGGCCCTCAACAGCCTGATAATACCAGGCTACAGCAGCCCCACATTTGGCGCATCAAAAGATGTGCCAATTGTGGCACTTTACCCGGCTCTTCCCACTGCCCTGTAGCGGTGGCAAGTGGGGTAATAAGGGGTTAATGTCACCGTTGATTGCACGGTGACAATAAGCCCGGTTAATAATGGAGAGGTGTCAATAAGACACCGATCCATTATTAATCCCAAAGTTATTAAATGTATAAAAAAAAGACAAAGCAAGAAAAAAGTCTTTTAATGAAATAAAAGAGACAACACAGTTTTCATTAATTTTATTATACACTCATTCCTGCGACGCCATCGATCTCCTGTAAAAAAAGAAAAAAAAAAAAAAACAACAGTATACCACCTGTCCGACGCAGTCCATAGTAACGACAGTCCCACGACGATCCAGCTCTGCTACATCGCAATGACAGGCAGAGCCTGTCATCGGGACGCAGCACAGCTGATTACCTGCTTCCCCGGCGGTGATGTCATCGGACTGACTGCTTTACGGCCGGGATTACCCAGCAGTCACTGCAGTTATCGCGAGAAACTGCATGTGACCACCGGGGAAAGATGATGGCGGCCATGAAGCAGTCCAGCCCGTGACCGCCGGAGATCTTCTGCCAGGTAAGTGCCGCTGACTCCTGACAGACCCGACCGACGGACACTGACAGTGACAGTGACAATCCCGATTCCGGTATCCGATAAGACGAAAATATCGGAACTAAGTATCGAAAGGCTGATAGAGCTAATATCGGCCGATACCCGATACTTGCGGTATCGTATCGCTCAACACTACCCACCACATTCACCCCAATATCATTGCTCAGAGTCCTCCCACCAAAAATCTTACATTCAGTCTTCTCCCAATTCACTTTAAACGCAGACGCTCCACAAAAAACGGATACCAACAACTTCACACGGCGCACCGAACACTCTGAATCACACAATACACACACATCATCCATGTAGCCATTCACCTTCCACTCCCTCCCCCCTGCCCCTGGCACTTGCACACCCCGAATCACCGTATCTTTCCTCAACATACACAACAACGGCTCAATCGCACAAATGAACATGACAGGGGACAATGGGCACCCCTGCCGTACACCGGAAAACACATTCACTCTCCTCCCTACATTCCCATTCAACAAAACACAACTATAAATATTTTTATACAAACTTTTCACTCTCTCAACAAACTCAGCCGGAAAACCCATCTTCACCAACACTCTAAACAGAAAACCATGCGCCAACCTATCATACGCCTTCTCAAAATCCAAACTCAACACATACACCCCCTTCTTACGGTTCAAACAGCCCCACAAACAATCTCTCAGCATACACACACCCTCAAGTAACCGCCTTCCAGGCACCGCACAACACTGCTCCTCACCCACCACACTCCCAACCACATCACGCATTGTTATGATTTGGTAGCTGAGGAGAGCAGGCAGAAAAGGAAATACACCAGAGAGGTTGGAATCTATGGGATTGCAGTACCCTGACTAACCACCACAACTAAAGGCAGCCGTGGAGCGTACCTACGTTGGTCCTAGACGCCTCGTCACAGCCTGAGAAGCTAGCTACACCTAAAGACAGAAAGAGGAAAACTATCTGCCCCGGAGCAGATCCCCAAAGAACATAGAAAGCCCCCAAACATGTAATGGCGGTTAGGCAGGAGAAATACAGACACAGACAGAAAATAGTATGAGCAAACGTTGGGGCCCAAACTTCCTAAATAGAAAAGGATAGGAAGGACACTTACTGCAATCCCAAAAAACCCTGAAAAGTACCAACTCTACTAATTAACAAAAACACCTGAGATCACACGACCTCTACCACCTTAATTAGTTCTCTGGTGTAAAAAAACTAAACAGCAGCCACTGAAAAAACTGGAAAAGGCAAATGAACAAACAACAGTGGCTGAACTAAACTAAGAGGAGCACAAGCCCCCGGAGGGGACCCGACAGACCACCACAGAAGTGCAGGACAAAATGCAAAAAGCAAGCACAAAAAACTAAAAGAAGAAAATGTCTTATCTGTTAGCAGAAGATGCAGGCACGAAACAGCAAGCTACAAAGTGAACAGGAATCAAAGAGACCAGAACAATTGATCACCGGCAACCCTGATGGGAGGGAACCTCCCTTATATAAGACCAGTCAGTAACACCTGATCGCCAATCTTCACAATCTTCATTGGATAGTTCAGTACTGTTTGTAACACCAGAGGGAGCTTCTGCTCAGAATTCATTTCTAGAACATTCACAACAACGCATCCTATTTGCCAGAAGCTTCGCATAGATCTTATAATCACAATTAAGCAACGTGATCGGCCTCCAGTTTTTTAGATTTTTCAAATCACCTTTTTTTGGCAACAGCACAACCACTCCTGCACGCATACCATTTGCCACCTCTGCATTCGTCCACATATACTTACATACATCCACAAAATCCTTCCCATTCACATCCCACATCACACGATAAAATTCCACCGGGAGACCATCATCCCCCGGCGTTTTATTCAGCGCCATGCTACACACCACCTTCCATATTTCTTCACTCGTCACCTCCCCATCAAACTCTCCCTTTCTGTCCCATTCAATCTATTTTCCAAAACACTCAGCACATCACTCTCCAAACCTTCATCCCTCCATTTCACTGCATACAAATCATCATAAAACTTTGCCACTTCCTCACATAAGTCCGCACCACTCACTTCATTTCCATCCACTCCATTCAAAACACTCATGCTCTGTCTTTTTCCAAAAACTTTCTTGAAAAAAAACCGCGAACACTTCTCATTCTTTTCCAAGATCTCTATTTTAGCCCTATACACAATACTCCTCCCTCTGTCTCTCAAAAACTCATTCACTTCTTTTTTCACTCTCAACAAATCTTTCACTCACATCCATCCTCCTCTCTTAGCTATATAACACACTCAATCTTGCATTCAAACCAGCAAACCTTTCTCTCTTAGCAGCTGCACACTTGTAACCAAGTTTTTTTAAAAAAAACCTTGGTTTTCCATTTAACCCAATCCCACCATTCACACACATTACTGAATTCACTTCTGCTCTCACACCACTCCTTATAATGTCTCTCATACTCCTTTCACCTCCACCCCTCCAGCAAACTCACATTCAGCTTCCATATACCTTTCCAGTTACCTCCTCAGTATGCACATCCACTTCACACTTCATACAAACATGATCTGAAAATGGCACACTCTCCTGTGCATAACTAACAGCAATCAGGTTTTTTGAAACAAAACAATAGTCCAGTCTAGACGCCACCCTCCCACTCTCAGAAAAAAACATATTTAACAATGGAGTTACTTTACACTCCCTCTGCATATCCCTCAAACCAAAATCACTCACCATGTCCATTAACTCTTTCCTTGACACATCCACATTCACCTTTCCCACATCAACATTCATATCACCCACAATCACAACAGGCACTCTACCTGGAATAAAAAACGTAATTTTTTCAAATAAAACTTTACGCTCCTGTTTTTCCACAGGAGCATACACATTAATAACACTAAAACGAATATTTCTAAACTCACATTACGCCCCTTCACCAAAAAACCAACACCGTCATTTCTATTACATGCACTCCCTGACCACACAGACGCACCATGAGGCCATTCACTCCCCTTCACACCATCCACAATCCCACACTCCTGTAAACAAAAAATTTCCGCATTTTGCGCTGCAAAAAACTCAAAAATGGCCGCACGCCGCAACTTATTTTTAAAAACCCTCACATTTTGAGATAGAATTCTAACACCCATACTAAACACAAAACAAAAAGCTTAAAAAAAACACTTGTCCAAAGAAGCCAAAAAAGGAAAAAAAATACAAAAAACACCTACAGATATAACTTGACACACATTACATAAAACACACAAAAAAAAACAGATAGCCATTGCTTAAAGAGCAAAGCTATGTACACAAAAAAAACCCTACCTGGCTACTGAAAAAGTAAAACGTACTTAACCAGTACCGCCAGTGTCCTCCTCCACCATTTGTGCCGAGCAGCTTTCTGAGCCGCTGGCCTCCATATACTCCTCCACCCGTGCCTTTTTCTGCCCAGTCTTCCTCTGGGCCATTCCTTCTTCCACCACCTCAATGTCTGTTTTCCCCACCAACCTCCCTGTGACACTTTAAACCCCTGAGTCCTCTTCCGAGGAGAAGGCACCAATATTTCTCGGATCAGACTCATGAACCAAAGTCTCAGCCTCCTCCTCTGCCACAGATATATCGAAATCCATCAGGCATTCTGACCATGATTCAGCGACTGGGACTTCATTTTTTACTTCTTTTTTAGGCCATGAACGCTCCTCTCGCCTTATGGCCTTCCAAAATTCCTTGTCCTCCTTTTCCTCCTGTTGCTTCTCCCTCCTTCTCTCAGCCTCCTTGTCCTCCTGCCGCTTCTCCCTCCGTCTCTCAGCAGGAGTGGGTGGCGCCCTCACAACGTTTTACAGCGCAGCGACTTCACTTTCCCTCCGCTTCTTCTCCTCCTCCCGCCTCTTAACCTCCTCCTCTCTCTTCCTTTCTTCCTCCCGCCTCCGATCCTCCTCACGTCTCTTTCTTTCCTCCTCCTCTCTAGTTGACCTCCTCGGCACACCAAACGGGCAGTCTCTATACAGGTGCTCTGAACTGCCACACCTGTCACATTCACGAGGCATCGGACACCTAGCCGCCACATGACCCTCTTGCTTGCAATTACGGCAAACCAACTCCTTGCTACACATGTTTAGCAGGTGCCCGAACTGAAAGCACCTCCTGCAGTATAGTGGCTGCCCTGGGTATGACAGGAAGCCCCTATGACCTGCCACTGAAAAGTTCGCTGGTGGGTGGGTGAAACCTCCCAAACAACCTGGGTCCCTCTTCAATTTCATCCAAAACACATACTTGCAGTTGAAAATGCCCAAGACATTTTTCTGCTTCTCCCCTCCTTCACGTATTCACAGTACCGCTCCAGGAACTGCTCCAGTAGTGCTACTTCTGTATAGGGGTTGCACACAGTCACAGTCACCACTTTTTCCATGAGCCCAAACAGGGGCTCCACCCGCACTCCCTCCAGGCATGGATCACCTTCATTACTTCTGAGCCATTCAAAGACGGTCAAACAGCATCCCTCATTCACAAAGGTTACATCATATGTACCTTGACTCCGGAATTCATTGACGCTGTAGATATCCTGACGATGGGCTCCAGCCTTTCCCTCCAACAGGTCACGAACGACGTACACCAGGTTGTTTTTCTCACCACCTTCCACCACCACACGGATCGTATTCTTTATGAACATCCTCAGTCCAGACTGCCGATACGGATACCGCAGTAGAAATTCAGCAGCACACTGCCAGCAAAGCCCCTGGATCACTCCAGTTTGCTTCACTCAGTTAGACTGAGCACCACAATATACTCAGCAACAGGAAGCTGCACAGGGCCAGGTATATATAGCAGGTCCAATCAGTCTCAATCAGGGGTGGAACAATCAGCAGGGCAGGTGATGATCTCTATCTCAGACGAAGTTCATATGGTTTCAGGGTGAAGTTATTCAAGTTCCGAATAGCTCCACAGCAAAGGAACAGACTAATAAGCCATGGTTCACAGGTTCAAATCCTAACACCAGCCAGTTTTTACAATTTTGACCACTGTACTTTTATGAGGTAATAACTCTGGAACGCTTCAACGGATCCCACTGATTCTGACATTGTTTTCTTGTGACATATTGTATGTTATGATAGCAGTAAAATTTCTTCGTTATGACCTGAGCTTATTTGTGAAAAAAACAGAAATTTGGCGAAAATTTTGAAAATTTCTCAATTTTCCAACTTTTAATTTTTATGCCCTTAAATCAGAGAGTCATATCGCACAAAATAGTTAATAAATAAGATTTTCCACATGTCTACTTTATATCAGCACAAGTTTGGAACACACCCCTAACCGTAATCACAACCCTAACCATAACCCCAACCACAAACCTAACCCTAACAAATCCCTAACCCTAATGCCAAACCTAACACTGATCCCAACCCTAACCATAATCCTAACTTTATCCCCAACCCTAACCCTAACTTTAGCCCCAACCCTAACCGTAATGGGAAAATGGAAATAAATAATTTTTATTATTTTGTTATTTTTCCTTAACTAAGGGGGTGATAAAGGGGCTTGATTTACTATTTATAGCAGGTTTTTATGGTTGGCTGTTGTCACACACTAAAAAAGGCTTTTTATTGCAAAAAAATTGTTTTTGCATCATCACATTTTGAGAGCTATAATTTTTCCTTATTTTGGCACACAGAGTCATGTGAGGTCTTATTTTAGAGTTGGCATTTTTATTGGTACCATTTTTGGGCACATTACATTTTTTAATCGCTTTTTATTCTGATTTTTGGGAGGAGGAATAAACAAATACCAGCAATTCATGAATTTTTTTTGAGGGGGGCGTTTATACCATTCCACAAGTGGTAAAATTGATAAAGCAGTTAAATTCTTCAGGTCAGTATGATGACAGCAATACCTCATTTATATAGTTTTTTATGTTTTGGCGCTTTTATACAATAAAAACTATTTTAGAGAAAAAAATAATTATTTTTGCATCGCTTTTTTCTGAAAGCTATAACTTTTTTAATTTTCCAATAATGGAGCTGTATGGCAGCTTATTTTTGCGGGACAAGATGACATTTTCAGCGGTTCCACGTTTATTTATATCCATTTTTTTGATCACATGTTATTCCACTTTTTGTTAGGCGGTATGATAATAAAGCATTGTTTTTTTTGCCTTGTTTTTTTTAATGGTGTTCACTAAAGGGGTTAACTAGTGGGACAGTTTTATAGGTTGGCTCGTTACGGACGCGGCAATACCAAATATGTGTACTTTTATTTTTTTTATTTATTTACATAAATAAATGCATTTATTGGTAAAATATTTGTTTAATTTTTTTTCTCTATTTATGGATTTTATTTTATTATTTTTACACATTATAATTTTTTTTTTAGCTCTATTACATTGTCCCAGTGTGGGACATTACTATATAAATGTCAGATCACTGATATGACACTTCGCATAGCACAGTGTCAGAGCAGCAATCTGACAGGCAGTGAAGGAGGCTTGCCGGTGCCTGCTCTCAGCAGGCACTGAGAAGCCACCTCATTGAAGGACCCAGAAGGACCCACGGCCATTTTGGAGCCAGAGGTCTCCATGATTCCAGCTGATTTTGTATTCCAAAAGTCAATTGGTGCTCATTCCCTTCCAAGCCCTATCGTGCTCCAAAACAGTAGTTTTTCACCACATATCAGGTATCAACGTACTCAGAAGAAATTGCACAACAAATTTTATGGTCCATTTTCTTTTATAATAGAAAAAATTGGAGTACGGCTGAACAGGACTGGATTTTCCTTTTCTTTTTATTTTTCAAAAGAAATTATAGTGTGTACAAAAGAAAATTTTCATGGTTGACATGACCCAGTCGACGCGTTTCGAGTGCACTAAGCAGTCTTGCTCATGACTAATGGTCAAATAACATGCAGTCATTAATATATTCTTTTCCAAAGTATAATACAAATGTTCTTAATTCACTTAATTAGATGTTACATATGGCAAGCGATTTAACAAATACTAGAATAACATTACATAACTGCAAATTATTAGTGTTCATGAATTTTTCCACAGTGCAAGTGAAAAAACTGTTATATATATAAATAAAATCACACACTAAAATTATTAAAAACACATGCAATAGTGAAATGTTGAAATAAGAAAAATTATATTATGCATCAGAATAAAACCCCAAAATGTGTATAATAATGACATGATATAATTATACCATGTTATGAAGTAAAATATCCTCATAAAAAAATTTTTATATTAAAAAATTCTTTAAACATTTTTATAAAATTATGGTGTTTCAATTTATTACAATTTTTTAAACTCCTTATTTCAACAACTTACAGGTGAAAACACAATACAAGCATTTATCATTGAATATGAATGCCTCCCATAAAATGGAAAACATACTTACAAGGCAACATAATCAAGGGACTTTTAATACACTAAGCCGCAAAAAAAAACTAACCTTGCTGAAATTTATATATTTTCATTGCATAAGGTATTATTATAACAAAAAATTTTCACTATATTTTTCAATATTATTGTTAAATTACACAAATGTAATATGACATACATATAATACTGCTCTTTAAACTCAGCTTAACATTAAACCACATCACTTTCAAAAGCTTCAAGATTGCATGCTCGACTTCAGACGTGGCTTGCAAAAGGTCACATCATCTCATTTACCATGCTGTTCCGGTAGCTTTTAAAGAGAATTATTTCTGCACAGTGAAAAAAAAAACCACAAAAAAAACTGTTTTTTGTCTCATGTGAGAAAATGGTGAGTTAGTTACAAGGTATAGCAAGGTGGATGAGCATTGAGCAACTGGGTGAGCTGGAATTAAGTTTTATATCCATTTTCTTTTGTTATCCTTGTGAAAATGAATAATTTAAGGCTAAAGCAACAATTTTGCTGGAAAAAAATATATTTTTTTATTTTAACGGCTTAACATTCTAACATTCAGTGAAAAATTTCCCATAAGCTGATACCAGTGTCCGGAGGTAAACCTTATACCTCCGATCACAGCTGCAGGCATGACAATTGACAGTGTGGGAACTGTGGCTGTCTGACCAGTGAGAATAATTTTACCGCCAATCAGAAGTAGTGTTTGCTGCGCTGTCATTCACATGACAGCGTGGCAAACACTGAATATTCGAGCCCCACTTTCAATTTAATGGTGTCCGGATTCAGGTTCAGGTCCATGTATTATTCAGGTACCTGAACCCGAACTTTTATTAACTGTTCAGCCAAACCTGCTGGACCCGAACATCGAAGAGCCCATCCATCTCTAATGATGATGTCATCCCGCTGGGTGCTAACATCATGGCACCAGCACCAGCACGTCACAGAACAGGTAATGGGAGCTCCACTGGAGCTCTGCTTCCATTCTGTATTGCCAAAAGTGGAGCTCCAGGAAAGTCCCTGCCCAGAGAACCTTCAATGGTGTGTAGCCTTCCGGGGGGTTTAGCTCTAGGATCGCTGTCTGGGTAGACAGAATGGCACAGAAACAGTTCATTCAGACAGCAGTTTGGTGAAAACTGGCCGCAACCAGTTTTATTAAACTCCACAGCACACAGATAAAAACAAAGCATAAACAAAAGACCTGGGCTTGTCTAGCCTCTAATTACACTTAGATAGATGGCCCTCTCTATCCGGGACCCAGACTCTACCAGTCTGTGCCCAAAACAACACATATGATATATGTTACCAGTCTGGAGTTTCACAGACACTCCTCCTTGTGTCTGAAGGCACCTTTGAGAGAGATCCACTCCTATTCAGCCGCTATTCACACGGACCCGCACCGAGACCACTCCTGTGTCCGGGGTCCTTCCTGCACCCAGACTGAGATAGCTCACACTCCTCTGGAGACTGCTTCCTTGTGCCAGGACACCTCCCTGTGTCCGGGCTAAAGACAGCTCCCACACTCTTGGAGACACCTTCTGTGCCTGGACCCCTTGTCCAGACTGAATGAGCTCTCTGACTGTGCTCCCAAGCACCTACTTCTGGCTTCCTAATCAACACCTGAGTGGATTCAGGTCTGAGCTGCAAGCGTGTACCGAATGGCAGGTGTAGTGACCTTTCTTTACCACCAGGTTTACAAAGCCACACATTTCGCTCATACCAGTCAGCAAGGTACTTAGGTGAAATATACACCTCATTCACCACATATTCCTTCACTGTCTCACATATCCCCTCCCTCTTCTCCAGACCGGAGGGCTGGTCATCCAGACCGGAGGGCTGGTCAACAATCCAACAGAGACAGTGAACTCTGGACCAGTCATGGCCCTCATCAGCTTCATCCTCACCACTGTCATAGCCAACATCAGTTTTCTCTTCATCTGAAGCATCCTCACTACCCTGTACCCTCCCAGGCCTATACTCTCTGCGGGCCTCGGGTATCCTGCACGGTTTCATCTTGACTTTAGTGCCAGCCTCAGTCTCGGTATAGTGGCTCACCAGATAAGTACGACCAGGCACATCAGAACAGCTCTGCTGATTCTTCCTCAGAAACTTTCGTACCTCCTGTTTTTGGGGCACTGACCCTGTGTCACCAACTGTCACAGGAGGTATAGGGGTTTTCTCTAATTCCCCCTGAACTTTCTTTAGCACATCTACTTTCTTAAATATCAGTTGATTCATAAATTCTACCTCACAGAACCCAAGCGCCTCTGTCATGGTCTCTGACCATTCCGAGCCACACTGTTCAAACGATTGGCACTGTAGAGGGAGCTGATCGTTTTTCTTGGTCGGTACACATAATTTATCCTCTTCTGGTACAGGCTCACTTTGCATAAGACTCAGAGCTCTTACTTCTTTCTCCAGGAGATCCTCATGGCTACGCATCTTCTCCTGTAGTTGTTGGACGTCCTTTACGTCTTCGGCCCTTTCTTCAGGCTCTTCTGGTAGGACATGCTCAGAAGCCCTACCATCAGTCTTCTTTTCCACCACGTTCTGCATCCCATCTGAGCTCCCGTGTATCTGCAGCGGCAACGGAGCGACACATCGCCCCTCCCACTCACTGGGACGTGGTTCAAGTGTAGACTCCATGAAAATGCGCCTGAGCTCACCAAGGCCAACCCGAGGTCTCAAAATCTCATCTTGGGATTTATCCAGATCCTTTGGGTCGCTCGGGAACTCCGATGGCGCACCGGGCGCCGAACTTCCGGCCCGAGCTTCGCGAGTCGCAGCCACGGATCCGGACAGTACACCGTCCACGCCGCTGTCTCCAGCAGAAACATATTCCGGGGCAGAGTCATTCCCCACATCTTCAGTCTTGTTCCTCACAGCTTCACTTGAGACATCAGCCTCTGGTGAGGCACCTGGCCTGGTGTCCACCACTTCCATGGCTTTCTCCACCTCTGCAGCATCACCTTCCGAGTCCTTGGCCTGATGCAGATCCACACCATACATTGATAACTTCTCATTTTCAACAGCATCCACTTGTGCTGTGTTCAGTTTCAGAGTCCTGTCTTTCACCTTAGTCTTCGCCAGGGAACCGGCCAACGGTACAACATCTTCAGATGCCATCCTCCGTCCGACTGCAAGGTCAGCCTCAGCCTTCCTCTCAGGACTCTCAATCTCCTCTGTTACCATGCCTTCCTCACTTGCACTGGTTGCTTTATTGTCATCAGATGACTCACTATCACCACCACTATCCCTGTCTGACCCCCTTTTCTCAGCCACATCTGGCTCACTTCCAGGGTTAGACACTTCATTTTCATTCACATCCGGCTCACTGTCAGGGTTATACAATTCATTCTCATTCACATCTTGATCTGGAACCTTAGTTAACATGTCATCCACAACATTAACTTCACCATCTGGTCCCTGGTTTCCCTCAGGTGGTCCCTCAAGTATGTGACTATGTGATAACCCCAGCACTATACTTCCATATAGCTCAGATACCAGGAGCTGACTTACGACCTCTCCCTGGACTTCAGTGTCCCTATACAATAGGTTATTGTCCATGGCAGCATGAGGAAACCTCTCCTCAGAGCCAGGCTCTTGGGGAACCTCATTCAGAACAATTACATTTTCCTGTGCCGTTTTAAGAGTGGGGTCTCGCACCGGCTCACTCCCAAAATTGTCACAGGAGCCAGGCAGGTCAGGGACACTCGGTTCCCGAGAACCACCATCCTCGTCTCCCAACATCACCTGCAAAGAAATGTCATCTTTATCAAGGTCATCATCAGTATCATCACTATTATGATTAGCATTATCATCATTATCAATATCAGCATCCTCATCATGGTCATCATCATTATCATGATCATCATTATCATTATCAATATTATCATGGTCATCATCATTATCACATAAGTTTAACAGCCCACTAGCATTGTGTTCCGCCCCTCGGGACTGCGCACCCTCAGTAGGAGCTTCATCACATTGTCCATCAGAAACATTTTTCCCCAGAGATCCTTAGACCGGGGAAAGTCACCACCCAATATAACGGGGTGCACCAGGGTCTTCACTACCCCCACTTCATATGAAACCTCCCCGAGTTTGGGGACCAAGTCCACGGCAGTCTCTGGGTAGACTTTGGTGTCTTCATGGATGTACACCACACTCAGGTGCTTATCAGGGATGAAGTCCCTATCACTCAGGCTGTCACATATGGAAGTCACTGGACTCTCTGAGTCCAAGAGGGCCTGTGCTGGGCAGTCACTTACAACCACCGGGGACCCCTGTGGTCCAGTCTCTTCGGCTGAGGTGGACACACACACAGGCTCTGCGCAGGAGAGAGGGATCTGCCAACATCACAACACATAGGCTCCCCCTCTATTGGACAGTTGGCTGCAATTTCACGCCAGCTCCAACACTGTCCATCACACTCTCCCACCCACATGTCCCCTCGGGCCTGAACCCGCTTATCAGCATACCCCATGTCCCCAACAGCTGGAACGCTCTTACCGCGAGAGTTCAGCGTCCGGGAACTCCGAAGTGATGACCTCTCAGACGGCTGTACCTCAGGAGGACGTGCTCGGGCGCAGCGGTCCACCATCACCTCCTCAACTCCATAATCAGGCCTGCTGACTGCAGACTCCCAACTGTATCTCCAGTCACGAACTCCCCTGGCACGGGCTGTCACCGTAACACCCAGCCGGGTAAGAATCGCCGCTTTCAACTTGGCATAGTCTTCGCTGTCCTGCTTGCTCAGGTCAGCCCAGACTTTTTGGGGTTCCCCAATCAGATAGGGTACGACCGCCATGGCCCATTCAGATAGTGGCAGATTCTCCTTCTCTGCCAGTCTCTCAAACCTAGTAAGATATACCTCCACATCATCACGAGGTGTCATTTTTCTCAAGGACCGTCTTACCGCCTTCTTTATAGCGGACAACGCCGGTGCCTTCACAACATTACTTCGGGACGCGGCACCGAAATCCTTTTTTGGTGCTGTCATCTGCTCAACAAATAACTGGTTATTCTCCTGCTGCTGCAGGAATTGCTGCTGGGCCTGCTGCATGTGCTGCTGGTGCTGCAGGCGCTGCTGCTCCATGCTTCGCTGGGCCTGCACCAGGTACTCAACGAGTTCCTCCATACTGCCGGACTCATCTGTCTCAATCACAGCAGTCTTATGTTGCATATTAACTTGCGCCATTGTTCAAACAGCGCCTCCATGCTGTCAGATATCTCTGTCTTCACAACGGCAGACTTCAGTCAAGGCACACACACTACACAGCTTTTTTCCACAGAAAATTCAGCCTTGCTGTGCAAACACTTTTTTTTTTTTTTTTTTTTCCTTTGCAAAGTCTATTAGGGCTACTGTCTCTTTAAGACTGCTCCACAAACTTTTCTTTTGCTGCTGCACATTCCACAGTCATTTTCACAACAAGTTCAGCTTTGCTGTGCATACATTTTCTCTCTGCAGACCCTATCAGGGCCACTGTCTCTCCAAGACTGCTCCAAACAGACGTTTCTGCTGACACACTTTTTTTTTTTTTCTGCTGCTATTTCAATAGACTTCACCTTTAATTCTGTCTCTCGCCACTGTGCTGCATACACACTCCAGCACTAACTGTATCAGGCACTGCGCTGCCCCAGCATTCTCCGCCAATTGTAGCCTTCCGGGGGGTTTAGCTCTATGATCGCTGTCTGGGTAGACAGAATGGCACGGAAACAGTTCATTCAGACAGCAGTTTGGTGAAAACTGGCCGCAACCAGTTTTATTAAAGTCCACAGCACACAGATAAAAACAAAGCATAAACAAAAGACCTGGGCTTGTCTAGCCTCTAATTACACTTAGATAGATGGCCCTCTCTATCCGGGACCCAGACTCTACCAGTCTGTGCCCAAAACAACACATATGATATATGTTACCAGTCTGGAGTTTCACAGACACTCCTCCTTGTGTCTGAAGGCACCTTTGAGAGAGATCCACTCCTATTCAGCCGCTATTCACACGGACCCGCACCGAGACCACTCCTGTGTCCGGGGTCCTTCCTGCACCCAGACTGAGATAGCTCACACTCCTCTGGAGACTGCTTCCTTGTGCCAGGACACCTCCCTGTGTCCGGGCTAAAGACAGCTCCCACACTCTTGGAGACACCTTCTGTGCCTGGACCCCTTGTCCAGACTGAATGAGCTCTCTGACTGTGCTCCCAAGCACCTACTTCTGGCTTCCTAATCAACACCTGAGTGGATTCAGGTCTGAGCTGCAAGCGTGTACCGAATGGCAGGTGTAGTGACCTTTCTTTACCACCAGGTTTACAAAGCCACACATTTCGCTCATACCAGTCAGCAAGGTACTTAGGTGAAATATACACCTCATTCACCACATATTCCTTCACTGTCTCACAGGTGGTACACAAAATATTCTAATAAAGGCAATCTGGTCATGGGCCCCAGGCAGTAGTCAATATTGCCATCATTGTAAACAACCTATACTTATGGTTTTCACTTCCACTGTAATTTAACTGCATACTGATGATTAATCTAGTTTTTAACATTATCTAAATTTCAGCAGTTTATCTTACATTTAGCATGTATAGCTCATGAGATTGTGTTGTGCACGCTGTCTTTACTTAGCCTCTCTGAACTCCGCTCAGTAGTTCAGATCCCACTTTCACATTTTATGTACACTGCTCAAAAAAATAAAGGGAATACTCAAATAATACATCCTAGATCTGAATGAATGAAATATTCTTATTGAATACTTTGTTCTGTACAAAGCTGAATGTGCTGACAACAAAATCACACAAGAATCATCAATGGAAATCAAATTTATTAACCAATGGAGGCCTGGATTTGGAGTCACCCACAAAATTAAAGTTGAATGTAATGTCCTTAAAACAAGTCAAAATGATGCTCCGTATTGTGTGTGGCCTCCACGTGCCAGTATGACCTACCTGTGCCTGTATGACCTCCCTACAGTGCCTGGGCATGCTCCTGATGAGGCGGCAGATGGTCTCCTGGGAGCTTTCCTCCCAGACCAGGACTAAAGCATGCACCAACTCCTGGACAGTCTGTTGTGCAACGTGACGTTGGTGAATGGAGCGAGACATAATGTCCCAGATGTGCTCAATCAGATTCAGGTTTGGGGAACGGGCGGGCCAGTCCATAGCTTCAATGCCTTCATCTTTCAGAAAATGCTGACACACTCCAGCCACATGAGGTCTGAAATTGTCCTGCATTAGGAGGAACCCAGGGCCAACCACACCAGCATATGGTCTCACAAGGGTCTGAGGATCTCATCTCGGTACCTAATGGCAGTCAGGCTACCTCTCGCGAGAAAATGAAGGGCTTTGTGGCACTCCAAAGAAATGCCATCCCACACCATTACTGACCCACTGCCAAACTGGTCATGCTGAAGGATGTTGCAGGCAGCAGATCGCTCTCCACGATGTCTCCAGACTCTGTCACGTCTGTCACATGTGCTCAGTGTGAACCTGCTTTCATCTGTAAAGAGCACAGGGCGACAGAGGCGAATTTGCGAATCCTGGTGTTCTGTGGCAAATGCCAAGGGTCCTGCACGGTGTTGGGCTGTGAGCACAACCCCCCATCTATGGACATCGGGCACTCAGACAATCCTCATGGAGTCGGTTTCTAACCGTTTGTGCAGACACATGCACATTTGTGGCATGTTGGAGGTCATTTTGCAGGGCTCTCACAGTGCTCCTCCGGTTCTTCCTTGCACAAAAGTGGAGGTAGCAGTCCTGCTGCTGTGTTGTTTCCCTCCTACGGACCCCTCCATGTCTTCTGGTGTACTGGCCTGTCTCCTGGTAGCGCCTCCAGCCTCTGGACACTACACTGACAGACACAGCAAACCGTCTTGCCATAGCTCGCATTGATGTGCCATCCTGGATGAGCTGCACTACCTGAGCCACTTGTGGTAGCATGAGACTGACTATACAACCCACACGAGTGTGAAAGCACAAACAAAATTCAAAAGTGACCAAAACATCAGCCAGAAAGCATTGGTACTGAGATGTGGTCTGTGGTCCCCACTTGCAAAATCACTCCTTTATTGAGTGTGTCTTGATAATTGCCAATAATTTCCATCTGTTGTCTATTCCATTTGCACAACAGCATGTAAAATTGATTGTCAATCAGTGTTGTTTCCTAAGTGGACAGTTTTATATCACAGAAGTTTGATTTACTTGGAGTTATATTCTGTTGTTTAAGTGTTTCCTTTATTTTTTTTGAGCAGTGTATTATGGTGATCCTTTTTCTAATATAACAATTGACCACCTTCAAGTACATTCCTTTTTTAAATTTTTTACCCATATTGAGACACTTTGAAGAGATTGCACTTATGCACACTGTTCTTACATAAACACACCACATTCATTATCTTTCATAGCTGATTATCGGTCTCATTTTTTGTTCACACTTCTTTCCATTAAATTTGTTTTTTTGTAACTAATTCTTCTTTAATAATCCTATTTTACGATCTTAATATCCTTTTACTGATATTTTTTTTTCGATTACCGTATTTTTTGGACCATAAGACGCACTTTTTTCCCCCCAAAATTTGGGGGAAAATGGGGGTGCACCTTATGGTCCCAACATACCAAAAAATCCGGTGGCGGCGGCGGTCCCGGTGGCGGCGGCGGTGGTCCCGGTGGTGGCGGCAGCCTTCCTGTGGTGTCTGGCCAGCAGCGGGGCTCTGTGCTGCGTGGGGTCTCCGCCGGCATTTCCCTCTTAGCCGGACAGCCCCCCACAGCTCCGCTGCTGCGGCCTCCTGATACATGGCCGCCAGTGGCCTCCGGTGGCGGTCCCGACGAAGTCTTCCGTGCGGTGGTTCCGGGGCAGCAGCCGGCTCTGTGCTGCAGGGGGGCTCCGCTGGCATTTCGGTCTTAGCCGGAAAGCCCCCCGCAGCTCCGCTCTCTCCTGCATCTCGGTGGCGTCCTCAAACATGGCCGCCAGGGGACTCCGTTAAGATGGCCGCCAAATCTCATTCAAGTCTCGGCAACGAGATCTCTTCTTGTCAGCATAAGTGGTAGGCAGTAGCTGTGGGGTACATAATGGTAAGTAGTGTGTAGGTACCGGTAATATTACTTATCTTAAGTTGTGGGAGCTCACATCCATTGGCGGTGGTATGGGATCCGGTCCAGAGCATTGGTGGCTCAGTGTAAATGCTGGCACATCTGTGCCTAAGCCTGCGGGGACTGTGGTGAGCTCACAGCAGCGCTATAAGAAGCGCTTGCTAGTCACATGGCCGGATGTGACGTCACACGCCGGCGCATGCGCAGTAGGGGCCAGCACCAACGAGAAACGCCCACAGGGCAGAGAGTGCGCTGTCACCGGTCGGCGCCTGCGCAGTGAGTGTGAATGGAAATGGCACTCACTGTTAGATAAGCGCTATTAGGTGGTGGGAGTACCAAATTGGTGCCCGAGTGGTCGGGAGTGATCTAGGTGTTTATATCGGCATTGTATTATGGCGGTAGTAGTGTATAGCGGTCAGAGATAATAAATGAAAAATAAAAGATGAATCATAATGCAGCGATTAAATGGTATGATGCATGAACAAAATAAATAAATCATACAGAATAAATTAGATCATATGAGAAATAATAAAGTAGCAAAAAAGGTAACAAAAAATGTAAATAAATTAAAGTAAATTAAATAGATAAATTAAATCATGCGTGAAATCATAAAAGTAACAATAATGGTAGGAGTCCAAACAAAAGAAAAAATAAATAAATAATAATAAATGAGGGAAAATGAGGGAAAATGAATGGGGGTATGGGTCTTACCATCTCAACTGTAGGGCAAAGCCAAATTTATGGGAACCTATGGATTGTTCTGGGGGAAGAGAAGGAAATTATGTTAGCCAGTCCATCTCCCTGTTTAGACCTTTAGGATGTAGTGTATCTAGGGTATATATCCAGTATGTCTCACATTGTTTGAGTAATTTGATGTGGTTACCACCTCGTCTGGGTCTGGGGACGCTTTCTATGACCTGGAACCTTAGTTGGGCTACGTTGTGTTTGGCCTCCTTAAAATGGGCTGGCAAAGGTAGCCAAGTTTTTTCGCATCGGATAGTCGATTTGTGACTTGAAATCCGGTCCCTTATGGCCTGAGTGGTCTCACCCACGTATAGCAGGCCGCAGGGACATTTGATGATATACACAACAAATCTAGATTCACAGGTGAAAAAATCCCTGATGGGGAAAGACTTCCCAGTGCGGGGGTGTACCACTTCGTTGCCTCTAATGATATTAGAACAACTCATGCAGTTCAAGCAGGGGAATGTTCCTGTTCTTTTTTGTCCAGTTAAAGTTCTAGTGGTGGATTGTCTGCAGGATCCTAAATCAGCTCTAACTACTTTGTCTCGAATATTGCTGGCCCGTCTTGTGCACATGAGTGGTGGGTCATGGAGAATTTGAATGTCAGGATATGCTTTGGTGAGGAGTGGCCAGTGTTTTCTTATTAGATTGTGTACCCTGCGCATGGATGGGTGATGATTGTGTACAAATGGAATACGCGGGTTTTTATAAACACTGATAACGGTGTCAGTTGTTCCTACCTCGTCTATCGCTCTCATGGATTCTATATTGAGGAGGTCAGTGGGGTAGTTGCGCACCTTGAATTTATTGGCCATATCCTGTATTCTGGTTTCCCTGAGTTGTGGGTCAGATACAATTCTGGTAACCCTTTTGAATTGCGATCTTGGCAAACTATTCTTCATTGACTTAGGGTGACAGCTGTTGTAAAGGAGTAGACTGTTACAGTCAGTCGGTTTGGTGTAAATATCTGTGCTCAATCGACCCTCCGTGCTTTTGATGACCCGGGTATCAAGGAATGTAACATTACTGATGTCATGTGTTATAGTGAAGGTTAGCTCCGGTGTGACGCTATTGATGTTGTTGAAAAATTCGAGAAGACTTGATTCATTGCCCGTCCAGATACAGAAAATGTCATCTATGTATCTGACCCACATGGTAGCGTATTGTGTGAATATGGGATTGGGGTAAACATGTTCTTGTTCGAACCGATCCATGTAGATATTTGCGTAGGCTGGCGCTACGTTCGACCCCATGGCGGTCCCGCAGGTCTGTACATAGAATTCGTCGCCAAAAAGGAAGTAATTCTCCCTAAGGACCAGATTGAGTAGGTCTAAACATAGTTGGTTGATGTCTCTATCTACATTAGCTTCCTGCAGACTAAGTGACATAGCTCGAATGCCCTTTTCATGAGTGATGGACGTGTACAGGCTGTTCACGTCCATTGTGCATATAATGCTGTCGGGAGGGACGTTATTGATGGTACGTATTTTATTTAAAAAATCACTTGTATCCAAAATAAATGATTTAGTTGCGTGGGCATGTGGTGTTAAAGTTTGTCAAGGAAGATAGATAAAGGGTTCAAAAATTGAATCCGTGGATGCTACGATCGGGCGTCCTGGTGGGTTGTGGAGGTTTTTATGTATCTTAGGGAGGATGTATAGGATAGGGGTGACTGGATGGTGGTTGATCAAGAACGTTCTTGTTTTGCTATCAATGGTCCCCCGTTCCAGGTGGTTGTCTAGAACTGAATTGATTTTGTGTCGTATGGAGCTGATTGGGTCCCTGTCGACTTTCTTATAAGTAGTGGTGTCACTGAGTTGTCTCTTGATTTCAAAACGTAGTAGCTTTGTTCATGACTACAATGGCCCCACCCTTGTCCGCAGGTTTAATAACAATATTGTTATTGTTTTTAAGTGAGTCTAAGGCCTGTTTCTCAAGGGGATTTAGATTGTGGCGGACAGGGAGGAGACCCAATTGTTGGTCATGTATGGTTTGTCTGATGTCTCTATCTAGTAACTCGACAAATGTCTCGACTGCATGGTTTGTTTTAGGCGGCATGAAACTACTGGGATTTCGTAACCCAAGTCGTCAATTGAGATACTTGGTCCACTGTTACGGTCAGGTATTGTGCCGGCAGAATTGAGATTGGGAGTAGTGTTCCCTGAGAAATGTACTTTGAGCCTAATGTTTCGGTAGAAACGGTGAAGGTCTTTCTCTAGTTGAAAAGAATCCCACTTAGGGGTAGGACAGAATGATAGGCCCATGTTTAAAACCTTAAATTCGAGAGGGGAGAGGGAGTAATCAGAGATGTTTACGACTATGTTTGGACTCCTACCTGTGATCTGAGGATCATCTGGCGGTCCACTTCTCTTCTTCCTTGACCTCCTTGTTGTCGTGTAGTTTGTCCTAAAAAAGCCGGTCTTGTGCTTGGGGCACCGCCAGTTTCGCTGCCGAGCCTGCGGAGGAACCCCCTGAAGGTGAGGAGCCCCCCGATTGATAGTAGCCCCCTTGTTGCCGGCGGAACCTTGGACGTTGTCTCCGAATTGGTGGATCCTCCCATCTGTAGACCTTGTTGGATAAATAATCCTCAGTGTCTCTTTGGAACTTAGCCCGTTTCCTTTCCTCTAATGTTTTCTGATGGGTCGCTAGGATGGAATCCACTTTATTCTTGAGGGTTGTGAATTCAGAGGGACTCAAAGTAGCTGTCAGTTGTGTTTCAATAGTTGAGATTTTCTCTTCTGTCTCCTTGATAGCTTCCTGGAGGTGTTCTATGGTGAGTAGAATTAGATCAAGGGAGCACTTGTTGAGGATTTTTTGAAAGGTGTCACAATATTTCTCGTTGTCGGCGAACAGTGTAGGGCGTAGATGGCTGCGTAGGCCACGGGGATTTTACCTTGCCTGTGGTATTCCCCAGAGTGGCACAATGTAAGTCGTAAGAAATAAGTTTTTTCTTCTCCTGTTTCCCAGTCCCGTTCTTCACGTCTTGCTGGGGATATGTAGGAATCGGTTTTGCTTCTTATTCTTGAAAGAATCGTTGAACCAGAGGCTTCGTCATATGCTTAGGTGGTGGTTGACATGGGTACGGACGGTGCACAAACCAAAAATGGGACAGTAAATCAGCAGCAAGGGTTTGGCACTCGAATAGAGAATTGGTGCAAGTGAACGGGATCAAAAAACCCTTCAATCATAAAGTCTTATAAACACTGCATCATGAGAAAAAATTGCTTCAAGTGAATATTTATTGAACATATAAGGAGAAGCAACAAGTAATTTGACGTTTCGGCCTCCACTGGGCCTTGATCACAAAGTCGCTGTGAAAGACAGAAAGTGAACATTATAACAGGTGACAAAGGAGATAAATATATATACAAAAAATATATACAAAATTATATACAAGTATAAGATAATACGTAGCCCATGTCGTAGTATATGGGTGGTTAAATAATTGGCATGTGGTTCAATATAAAGCGACAAGACATGAGTAGGGGCTAGGTACAGGAGAAAAACGATTAGATGTAATTGAGTATCAGACCCAAAGCATACATTTCTTTGAAACTCCTATTGTGTTGATGTAAGGGGAAAGGAAAAAACTTATTTCTTATGATTACATTGTGCCTTGGGGATCACAGAAGTAATCCGTGCTGAGCCATTACGCACACTGTTCGCAAGATAATATTGGACACTTTCATGAATCCTCAACATGCCTTGACTAATTTATCCCAAGAACCTCAGAAGTATCAAGGCAGAAGAGAAAACTCAAACTATGAAAACAACTGAAGTACTTTGAGTCCTCGATTCACACCTCAGAATAAGTGATTCCCAAACTAGCGACATCAGAACATTAGGAAGGAACGGCTTAATTCCAAATGAATGAGTTATTTATCAACAAGGTACAGTGGGGATCCAATTCGGAGACAAGTCCAGGTTCGCGCAAGGGGGTATTCATCGGGCTCTCCTTCAGGGTTCTCCGCAGGTTCGCAGCGAAACTGCGTTGCCAAGCACAACGCTTTTTAGGACAAATACACGAAAAGGTCAAGAGAGAGAAGTGGACCGCCAATGATCCTCAGATCCAGGTAGGGGTTCAACTGTCGTAAACATCTCTGATTATCCCTCCCTCTCGTTACAGGTTTAAACATGCCTATCATTCTGTCCTACCCCTAAGTGGGATTCTTTTCAACTAGAGAAAGACCTTCACCGTTTCTACCGAAACATTAGGCTCAAAGTACATTTCTCAGGGAACACTACTCCCAATCTCAATTCTGCCGGCACAATACCTGACCGTAACAGTGGACCAAGTATCTCAATTGACGAGCTTGGGTTACGAAATCCCAGTAGTTTCATGCCGCCTAAAACAAACCATGCAGTCGAGACATTTGTCGAGTTACTAGATAGAGACATCAGACAAACCATACATGACCAACAATTGGGTCTCCTCCCTGTCCGCCACAATCTAAATCCCCTTGAGAAACAGGCCTTAGACTCACTTAAAAACAATAACAATATTGTTATTAAACCTGCGGACAAGGGTGGGGCCATTGTAGTCATGAACAAAGCTACTACGTTTCTGAAATCAGAGACAACTCAGTGACACCACTACTTATAAGAAAGTCGACAGGGACCCAATCAGCTCCATACGACACAAAATCAATTCAGTTCTAGACAACCACCTGGAACGGGGGACCATTGATAGCAAAACAAGAACATTCTTGATCAACCACCATCCAGTCACCCCTATCCTATACATCCTCCCTAAGATACATAAAAACCTCCACAACCCACCAGGACGCCCGATCGTAGCATCCACGGATTCAATTCTGAACCCTTTATCTATCTTCCTTGACAAACTTCTAACACCACATGCCCACGCAACTAAATCATTTATTTTGGATACAAGTGATTTTTTAAATAAAATACGTACCATCAATAACGTCCCTCCCGACAGCATTATATGCACAATGGACGTGAACAGCCTGTACACGTCCATCACTCATGAAAAGGGCATTCGAGCTGTGTCACTTAGTCTGAAGGAAGCTAATGTAGATAGAGACATCAACCAACTATGTTTAGACCTACTCAATCTGGTCCTTAGGGAGAATTACTTCCTTTTTGGCGACGAATTCTATGTACAGACCTGCGGGACCGCCATGGGGTCGAACGTAGCGCCAGCCTACGCAAATATCTACATGGATCGGTTCGAACAAGAACATGTTTACCCCAATCCCATATTCACACAATACGCTACCATGTGGGTCAGATACATAGATGACATTTTCTGTATCTGGACGGGCAATGAATCAAGTCTTCTCGAATTTTTCAACAACATCAATAGCGTCACACCGGAGCTAACCTTCACTATAACACATGACATCAGTAATGTTACATTCCTTGATACCCGGGTCATCAAAAGCACGGAGGGTCGATTGAGCACAGATATTTACACCAAACCGACTGACTGTAACAGTCTACTCCTTTACAACAGCTGTCACCCTAAGTCAATGAAGAATAGTTTGCCAAGATCGCAATTCAAAAGGGTTACCAGAATTGTATCTGACCCACAACTCAGGGAAACCAGAATACAGGATATGGCCAATAAATTCAAGGTGCGCAACTACCCCACTGACCTCCTCAATATAGAATCCATGAGAGCGATAGACGAGGTAGGAACAACTGACACCGTTATCAGTGTTTATAAAAACCCGCATATTCCATTTGTACACAATCATCACCCATCCATGCGCAGGGTACACAATCTAATAAGAAAACACTGGCCACTCCTCACCAAAGCATATCCTGACATTCAAATTCTCCATGACCCACCACTCATGTGCACAAGACGGGCCAGCAATATTCGAGACAAAGTAGTTAGAGCTGATTTAGGATCCTGCAGACAATCCACCACTAGAACTTTAACTGGACAAAAAAGAACAGGAACATTCCCCTGCTTGAACTGCATGAGTTGTTCTAATATCATTAGAGGCAACGAAGTGGTACACCCCCGCACTGGGAAGTCTTTCCCCATCAGGGATTTTTTCACCTGTGAATCTAGATTTGTTGTGTATATCATCAAATGTCCCTGCGGCCTGCTATACGTGGGTGAGACCACTCAGGCCATAAGGGACCGGATTTCAAGTCACAAATCGACTATCCGATGCGAAAAAACTTGGCTACCTTTGCCAGCCCATTTTAAGGAGGCCAAACACAACGTAGCCCAACTAAGGTTCCAGGTCATAGAAAGCGTCCCCAGACTCAGACGAGGTGGTAACTAGAGTTGAGCGATACTTTCCGATATCCTAAAGTATCGGAATCGTAATGGTATCGCCGATATCACTAAAATATCGGCGATACCCGATACCGATACCGGAAGTCCCATGTAAGTCTATGGGAACAAAATATCGAAATTAAAAAAAACCCATTCTTGCCTTGTTGGTTAATTGTACATGAAGGAAAACAAGAAAGAGTAATGTAGAATGTATTGGGGGAGGTTGAGGAGACATTAAAGGCATAGATGTTTGACCCAATCCAATGGAATAGCATTATTTATTTTTTTTTAGGAAATACGTTCGGATTGACGAACAAATTGACAATGTTGTTAACCTTTTTTCTATTTTGTCAAATATGTCTGTTTCACAACTTCCATGGTCTTCACCTTTTTAACTTTTCACACACTTTCTCCTTCATAATTTTCAGCAGCATCATCTTTCTCATCAAATTATTCTTCATCTTCACCTTCTTAATCTTCTAAAACTTCTTGCTATTCATCTTTTTGTTAACATTACTTATATTGTTCTTATTAAACAGTTATTATTCTTCATTTTCTACTTCTTCATCTTCTTCCTATTCATCCTTTTCATCATATTCTTATTTGTGACAGACATTCCTGTACTTGTAATCTGTAAAACTCTGAATTTTCATCCTTCCGTTCTTGCTGTCACAAAAGATTTTAATTACAACAGTATTTGTCCGCGTTCAGTTTAGCCTGCAGCAGCATCAGGCATTTTCCAGGGGCACCACGAGGAGGAACGGACTCACCCCATACACTGCTTAGTCTTCTTCTGCTTAGAATTTAGAGCATATATTTTGCTCTTCATTTTGGTCTTATACTTAATGTTCTTCTGCTTTTTGATCTTCTGCTTATTGTTCTTCTGTCTCTTGTTCTGTATCTTGTAGTTTGTCTTAACCTTCTTTGTCCTGTTGGTGATGGTACAAAAGCCAATGGAAGTAACGAGGACCAGCTGACTGTGCTGGAACCCGGAGGGTCAGCAGAAGGAAAAGAGCCAATGGCACAACCGAGGACCAGCTGACGTTACTGGGACACGGTTACTAAGCAGGAGGTACCTGTGCTCCAAAGCACTACCAAGGACCAGCAGACGTTGCTGGAACTCGGATACCGACATGGAGGCACCTAGGCCAAAGGCACTGCGGAGAACCAGCTGACGGTACTGGAACCCGGATGAGTAGCAGAAGGTACAAGAGCCAATGAAAGTAACGAGGACCAGCTGACTGTGCTGGAACCCGGAGGGTCAGCAGAAGGAAAAGAGCCAATGGCACAACCGAGGACCAGCTGACGTTACTGGGACACGGTTACTAAGCAGGAGGTACCTGTGCTCCAAAGCACTACCAAGGACCAGCAGACGTTGCTGGAACTCGGATACCGACATGGAGGCACCTACGCCAAAGGCACTGCGGAGAACCAGCTGACGGTACTGGAACCCGGATGGGTAGCAGAAGGTACCCATGGAAATTAAAGTTGAGGCAGCAGGACTGTTTGCTGTTCACACAGCAGGGGAACAGCTGACATTACTGAACCCCAGTAACACAGGAGCAAGTGTAGACTGTGCTAACAGCACTTCCGAGAAACAACTGGCGGTGTTGTAACCCAGGGATGAGAACAGAACATGGTGGAGGCAGCAGGACTTTTTGCCGTTCACACAGCAGGGAACAGCTGACATTACTGAACCCCAGTAACACAGGAGCAAGTGTAGACTGTGCTAACAGCACTTCCGAGAAACAACTGGCGGTGTTGTAACCCAGGGATGAGAACAGAACAGGGTGGAGGCAGCAGGACTTTTTGCCGTTCACACAGCAGGGGAACAGCTGACATTACTGAACCCCAGTAACACAGGAGCAAGTGTAGACTGTGCTAACAGCACTTCCGAGAAACAACTGGCGGTGTTGTAACCCAGGGATGAGAAGAGAACATGGTGGAGGCAGCAGGACTATTTGCCGTTCACACAGCAGGGGAACAGCTGACATTACTGAACCCCAGTAACACAGGAGCAAGTGTTAACTGTGCTAACAGCACTTCCGAGAAACAACTGGCGGTGTTGTAACCCAGGGATGAGAACAGAACATGGTGGAGGCAGCAGGACTTTTTGCCGTTCACACAGCAGGGGAACAGCTGACATTACTGAACCCAGTAACACAGGAGCAAGTGTAGACTGTGCTAACAGCACTTCCGAGAAACAACTGGCGGTGTTGTAACCCAGGGATGAGAACAGAACATGGTGGAGGCAGCAGGACTATTTGCCGTTCACACAGCAGGGGAACAGCTGACATTACTGAACCCCAGTAACACAGGAGCAAGTGTAGACTGTGCTAACAGCACTTCCGAGAAACAACTGGCGGTGTTGTAACCCAGGGATGAGAAGAGAACATGGTGGAGGCAGCAGGACTTTTTGCCGTTCACACAGCAGGGGAACAGCTGACATTACTGAACCCCAGTAACACGGGAGCAAGTGTTAACTGTGCTAACAGCACTTCCGAGAAACAACTGGCGGTGTTGTAACCCAGGGATGAGAACAGAACATGGTGGAGGCAGCAGGACTTTTTGCCGTTCACACAGCAGGGGAACAGCTGACATTACTGAACCCCAGTAACACAGGAGCAAGTGTAGACTGTGCTAACAGCACTTCCGAGAAACAACTGGCGGTGTTGTAACCCAGGGATGAGAAGAGAACATGGTGGAGGCAGCAGGACTTTTTGCCGTTCACACAGCAGGGGAACAGCTGACATTACTGAACCCCAGTAACACGGGAGCAAGTGTTAACTGTGCTAACAGCACTTCCGAGAAACAACTGGCGGTGTTGTAACCCAGGGATGAGAACAGAACATGGTGGAGGCAGCAGGACTTTTTGCCGTTCACACAGCAGGGGAACAGCTGACATTACTGAACCCCAGTAACACGGGAGCAAGTGTTAACTGTGCTAACAGCACTTCCGAGAAACAACTGGCGGTGTTGTAACCCAGGGATGAGAAGAGAACATGGTGGAGGCAGCAGGACTTTTTGCCGTTCACACAGCAGGGGAACAGCTGACATTACTGAACCCCAGTAACACAGGAGCAAGTGTAGACTGTGCTAACAGCACTTCCGAGAAACAACTGGCGGTGTTGTAACCCAGGGATGAGAACAGAACATGGTGGAGGCAGCAGGACTTTTTGCCGTTCACACAGCAGGGGAACAGCTGACATTACTGAACCCCAGTAACACGGGAGCAAGTGTTAACTGTGCTAACAGCACTTCCGAGAAACAACTGGCGGTGTTGTAACCCAGGGATGAGAACAGAACATGGTGGAGGCAGCAGGACTTTTTGCCGTTCACACAGCAGGGGAACAGCTGACATTACTGAACCCCAGTAACACAGGAGCAAGTGTAGACTGTGCTAACAGCACTTCCGAGAAACAACTGGCGGTGTTGTAACCCAGGGATGAGAACAGAACATGGTGGAGGCAGCAGGACTATTTGCCGTTCACACAGCAGGGGAACAGCTGACATTACTGAACCCCAGTAACACAGGAGCAAGTGTTAACTGTGCTAACAGCACTTCCGAGAAACAACTGGCGGTGTTGTAACCCAGGGATGAGAACAGAACAGGGTGGAGGCAGCAGGACTTTTTGCCGTTCACACAGCAGGGGAACAGCTGACATTACTGAACCCCAGTAACACAGGAGCAAGTGTAGACTGTGCTAACAGCACTTCCGAGAAACAACTGGCGGTGTTGTAACCCAGGGATGAGAAGAGAACATGGTGGAGGCAGCAGGACTTTTTGCCGTTCACACAGCAGGGGAACAGCTGACATTACTGAACCCCAGTAACACAGGAGCAAGTGTAGACTGTGCTAACAGCACTTCCGAGAAACAACTGGCGGTGTTGTAACCCAGGGATGAGAACAGAACATGGTGGAGGCAGCAGGACTATTTGCCGTTCACACAGCAGGGGAACAGCTGACATTACTGAACCCCAGTAACACAGGAGCAAGTGTTAACTGTGCTAACAGCACTTCCGAGAAACAACTGGCGGTGTTGTAACCCAGGGATGAGAAGAGAACATGGTGGAGGCAGCAGGACTTTTTGCCGTTCACACAGCAGGGGAACAGCTGACATTACTGAACCCCAGTAACACAGGAGCAAGTGTAGACTGTGCTAACAGCACTTCCGAGAAACAACTGGCGGTGTTGTAACCCAGGGATGAGAAGAGAACATGGTGGAGGCAGCAGGACTTTTTGCCGTTCACACAGCAGGGGAACAGCTGACATTACTGAACCCCAGTAACACAGGAGCAAGTGTAGACTGTGCTAACAGCACTTCCGAGAAACAACTGGCGGTGTTGTAACCCAGGGATGAGAACAGAACATGGTGGAGGCAGCAGGACTATTTGCCGTTCACACAGCAGGGGAACAGCTGACATTACTGAACCCAGTAACACAGGAGCAAGTGTAGACTGTGCTAACAGCACTTCCGAGAAACAACTGGCGGTGTTGTAACCCAGGGATGAGAAGAGACATGGTGGAGGCAGCAGGACTTTTTGCCGTTCACACAGCAGGGGAACAGCTGACATTACTGAACCCCAGTAACACGGGAGCAAGTGTTAACTGTGCTAACAGCACTTCCGAGAAACAACTGGCGGTGTTGTAACCCAGGGATGAGAACAGAACATGGTGGAGGCAGCAGGACTTTTTGCCGTTCACACAGCAGGGGAACAGCTGACATTACTGAACCCCAGTAACACAGGAGCAAGTGTAGACTGTGCTAACAGCACTTCCGAGAAACAACTGGCGGTGTTGTAACCCAGGGATGAGAACAGAACATGGTGGAGGAGCAGCAGGACTATTTGCCGTTCACACAGCAGGGGAACAGCTGACATTACTGAACCCCAGTAACACAGGAGCAAGTGTTAACTGTGCTAACAGCACTTCCGAGAAACAACTGGCGGTGTTGTAACCCAGGGATGAGAAGAGAACATGGTGGAGGCAGCAGGACTATTTGCCGTTCACACAGCAGGGGAACAGCTGACATTACTGAACCCCAGAAAACACAGGAGCAAGTGTTAACTGTGCTAACAGCACTTCCAAGCAACAACTGGCGGTGTTGGAGCCCAGGGTCAAGGAGGGTGTAGGCATAAAATATTGAGTTATTGCCTTGTTACGTGGCCATTGCAAATGTATGTACTTCAAACAAGAATAAATGAAGTTTTACTACAACAATAAAATGATAAATTTCAATTACAAGAATAGAAAAATATTTATACTTGACAGTCCTCTGTGGTTGATAACGTTTAATGGCTAACTGAAAATATGGTAACAAATTCAAAGCTTTCGAGACTACTCAGGTGTCTTCATCAGGCTAAGAGTAAAGCCAAAAATGAAGAATCACATATTCTACACACAACAGGACACAGGAATAGCTAAGACAAGTGAGGGAGGGACAAGTGAGGGAGACCGGCAACAAAAAGGAGAACAACGATGAATTATCAGCGCCACACAATCACAGATAAATTAATGAATTAGCTGTGGCAAAAGACTTTTGTATGCCCGCCCGGTCATAGCATCATGGATATGGAATTACTGTTATTAAAATATAACTTCAAATATGAGAAACGTACAAAGGTTTCAGAATATAAGCTCATCATGACCTTTGACACTGTTAGTGATGGAATGAATAGATCACATGGATTTATGTCATTCTATATCAATTAAGGAATCTGCGTCTATGCCCTTCCAGGGTCATGAAAACCCCAAAAAATACGCCAATGAGAGGGCAATCAAACTTTCTATCCTTATCTAGGAAACTGTTTGAATATTTATGTTCATCCCTGTGAGATAATGACAGTTCTGATACACGTCACTTACTTGTCTTACCTATTGCAATATTCCTGTGTCCTGTTGTGTATAGAAATATGTGATGCTTAATTTTTTTAGTTAGTCTTTCCCTGATGAAGAGAGTGAGTAGCCTTGAAAGCTTGCAATTTGTTTCCATCTTTTCAGTTATCCATAAAAAGGTATGAACCACTGCTGACTCTGAAGTCTAAATATTTTTCTATCTACTGGCTAACACGGTACAAAGATACACATGTTTTCTAATTTCAAGAAGGAAAAATAAAGAAAATACAAATCTAAACGCATATATGCACATGCCAAAAATAAATGGAACAACACAACACCCAAAAATTGGTAACAAAATATAGTGTTGTAAATTTAAGAATAAAAGTACATTTTTTTTTTTATGGAATAATGCTTAAGGAACGCAATGTTAAACTATAACATAGTGAAGACAATGGATTTTGTAATAGTCACTCATCATCATCATCGCAAATTTTATGTGACAGTCACAGACAATTTAATTATTTAAGTTCATAAAATCGTAACTTTCTATAGCATGTATGACATGTCCCAGCATGGACTCATCAATGTGATTGATGACACAATAATGTACAATAAAAAATAACCATTTAAAAAACATTAGGCATTGTTTGTCACAATTTAAGTGTGTGCTGCAAGTGTAGGTGAAACAAAGGCTACGGATAGCAAAGGTATATTCTATGTCTGTATCACACAGTGGACAGCCTCTGATGGGTAATGCCGATGTTATACTGTACGTCAATAAAGTCTGCGGCTGAAATCATGCTTTTTTGCTTGTAGAGTGTTGAAGAGGGTAAAAGAATGTCTGTTTGCGCAAAGCTTTATCCGTCAACACTACCTTCCTACTGTCACGCGTAGGGTAGGGTAGCGTGTGGCAATTAGCTGACTATCAAATGTGAGGTTAGGCTGCGTTATTGCGCATAGGGACGCCAAAAAAAAATACAGCAGTAATAATTTAATGTGTAATACTACACCTATGACAAACCAAAAATTACGTTCCCTCTTTAACAATGTACAAGACTAACAAGCCTAATGGTGACGCTGACTTAATTGAGATACAGTATTACATCAACATTGTCCATGAGTAACTATGCACTGTGATACCTATATACCAGTATTAATTTATATCTCTTGTGGTTGTTTCAACAGCACTTGCAGGTATAAGTACCTATTGTCAGTATGCATGATGCACTTTCTAGATGTAATAATTTATTTTTTGGACATTATTACCATGTTTACATGCTGGCCATTTCATATATGGGTTTGAAGTTACAGTTGGCATCAGTATGTGTATTTTAATGTCTGTCATAAATAAAACTCGTCATGATGATGATGAGATGTAATGATTCGTACATCCATTGAGTGCATTATCTTACAGGTACAGATAAAGTTCCTTTAAAAGCATTAATTCATAAGTCTGAAATGTACTTTTATGCATTAATTTAAAAAATGTGAAGAGTAGACTATGTTTTTAATTTTTGTTACCATTTCTAATAGACATGTGCAGAATGCGCTGTGATGACAAATTATTATTTGTCCATATTTTTCTTAAAAATTTATCATTCTAGGCCTGCAAAACTTCACAATTTCATGTTTTCAGCATAACAAGCAGGGTGACGGCTCTTCCCTATTTGGAGCATGTTGGTCATGTGTTTTTCTGTCCATGTGTCGGGAACAGGACACTTCTTGCCGTTGACACAGCAGGGGAACAGCTGGCGTTACTGAACCCCACTAACAGTAGAGCTTGTGTTTTGTTCTGTGGACACGACACTTCTGAGCAGCAACTGGCAGTGTTGGAGCCCAGGGAGTAGAGTTCAGGTGGTAGAAAGATGACCATAACAGGGACATGGATAACGTTGCGAACCAGTTATTTAATCTGAAAACGGACAGAGAAATTCTGGCGAGATCCATGCCTTGTTCATTTTCAGAAAAGTAAGCGGTCTACATTATCGGAGGATAGTCGCATGCGACGGTCTGTTAGTACACCACCTGCAGCACTAAAGACGCGCTCCGATAATACACTGGCAGCAGGGCAAGCCAGCACCTCCAATGCATACTGGCTAAGCTCTGGCCATGTATCCAGCTTAGAGACCCAAAACTGAATGGGGAAGAGCCATCTGGGAGTACACTGAGAGGCAAAGCCAAGTAGTCTGTCACCATCTGACGGATACGTTGCCTCCCGCTGACTGGAGCCCTCTCGGATGGTGTAGACATTTGTGGCGCTGCCACAAAACTTTGCACATTTTGAACATACTGGTCTTTCCTGTGCAGAGGCACTGCGTGTGCTCCCTCTTGTTGCAGAGCTCTCTACACTGCCTCGACGCACAGAGCTGCTTTGTAAAGCAGTAGCAGCAGCAGTGCTCTCGGCAGTAAGGTAGAACATTAGGGATTGCACCAGTGTGTCTTGGTACTCCCGCATTTTACGCTCCCGGTTCAACGGTGTGATGAGGCTTTTTGACGTTTGTCCCGGGTAGCGAGGGTTAGGAGGGTGTACACCCAATAATCAGACGTCGTGAGAATGTGGGCGATGCGGCGGTCGTTTCTTAGGCACTGCAGCATGAAATCAACCATGTGCTGCAGACTCCCAACTGGCAAAGAAACGCTGTCCTCTGCAAGAGGCGTTATCTCTGCCTGCTCTGCATCACCCCACCCTCGCTCTACATACTGACTAGAGCGTTGTGTACCTCCCTCTGGAGCGATGTCTTCTCCTCCATTGACTCCTCCTCCTCATCCTCCTCACAAAGTGAGCCCTGCCCAGCCCTTTGTGAGGAACCACGTTGCGCTGACTTTCCAGAAGGTGTGGAATTTGTGACTCCTCATCCTCCACCTCTTCCAAAACCTCATCCCTTATTGCTTGCAGTGTTTTTTGAAGCAGGCAGATAAGGGGGACAGTCAGGCTGACTAGTGCATCATCTGCACTCGCCATCCGCGTTGACTCATCAAACGCACGAAAAGTGGCACATGTCCTTCATAGTGGCCCACTCATTAATGGTGAAGTGTGGACGGCGCAAATTGCGTGTTGATTTTCGCCTGATGCAGCTGATACTCCATAACTGCTGGTGCTGCTCAACAACCGCTCCAACATATGTAACGTTGAATTCCACCTGGTGGATAGTCACATATGATGCGATGTTCAGGAAGGCGCAATCTGCGTTGCAGAGCTGCATGCGCGATCTGGCCATGCTGGAACGTCGCAAGTGAGCGCACTCTAGGCGGACCTTGTGCGCAGTGCATCAAGATCCGGATAGTCCCTCAAAAAACTCTGCACGACCAAGTTGAGCACATGTGGGCCCGACATGGTATGTGAGTGAGGTTTTCCAAGGCCCAGAGCTGCCACCAGATTTCGGCCATTGTCACACACTACCAAACCTGGCTGGAGATTCGCTGGCAAAAACCACACGTCGCTCTCCTGCTTGATGGCATTCCAGACCTCCTGCGCTGTTTGGCTTCGATTCCCATGGGAATTAATTTCAGAACGGCCTGTTGCCGTTTGGGCCCCGGCTGTGTCATATCGGTCGCATCAGGTAAGCGTCCCGGGTCCATGTGGAGGTTTGACCGTGAGGCTCCTGCAGCGATGATTCTGAGGAACTGGAGTAGGAGGAGGAGTCAATGTGGACGACTTGATTCCGGCAATCCTTGGAGTTGGCAGAACACGTACAGCGCCACTCGCAAGATCTGTACCGGCTCCACAACTTCACCCAATGGGCAGTGAGTGGAAAGGTATCGTCCCTGGCCATGGGTACTGGTCCACGCATCGGTGGTCAGGTGGACCTTGCTACTGACGGCGTTTAGTAGCGCATGTTTAATTTTGCCTCAACATGCTTTTGCAGACAGGGACGGCTTGCCTGCTGAAATAAAATCGGCTGGGCACATTGTATTGTGGGACTGCCATGCCATTAATTCACGGAAACTGTCAGTCTCCACCAGCCTGAATGACAGCATTTCAGGGACAGGAGTTTTGCAATGACAGCATTCAGAGCCTGTGCTCGTGGATGGGTTTTCCGAGTATGGCCGTCTTTTATCCCATGCCTGTGCTACCGATGGCTGTTTTGTGGCCTGGTGTGTGAGGATGACAGGGAACTTGCACCTGTGGGTGGAATAACACTGTGTCCTTTTGGCAACAGTGACAGAGGTTCTTCCATGGCGATCCTTTGAGGAAGCCTTACAGCTGTGTGTGAACTGGGAGGAAGAGGCTCCAACAGGAGCTGAAGATGTAGGTGCTGCTGTAGGTTGGCCTACATCTCCAGTGTGTCTTTGTAACTCAACAAAGTGCTTTGACCGCACATGTTTCCACATATTTGTGTATTAAGGTTACTGACACTTTTACCTCTTTTAATTTTTTGATTACACAGCTTGCATTTGACATAGCAAATATCATCTGCAACTGTATCAAAAAAGGACCACGCAGAGCAAGTCCTGGGAGCGCCCGGTTTGGCTGTTGTAAGAGAACTGCTCCGAACGGGTGCCAAACTGGAGGCTACAGGCAAGCGAGTCTGCAGCCTACCTCTCCCTACTGTTTGGACCGTTGGTGCAATCTCTTCCTCAGAGCTGCTCCCCACCTTCCTGTTCCTCACGCATGTTGGGTCTTGGACCTCATCATCTCCACCACTACCCTCTTCCAACACCTGCTGTTGTTGGGTGGTCTGGCCAGCACCATGCTCAACAGAAACTGGCAACTGAGTCTCATCATCATCAGATGCGTTCTGCGGTGTGCTGACCATCGGCACTGGCTCACCCGCCTCTTCAGATTCAGAGAGACACAGCTGTTGCGCATCACTGCATACGGGCCTCTTCTTCACATTCCAGAATGCTGCTTGGCGGGGCCCCTGTTTCCAAGCCAACAGATTCTGAGAACAGAAGCAGAGACTCAGCTGGCCCTGTACAGAGCTCTCTGACTGCCTGGGCAATTTTGGCAGGCGGGTGAAGAGACTGATGGTTGTTCAACAGTGCTGTGGTCCTGAGAGGAGGTGGAAGGTATTGAAGTCGATGCATTGGTGCCATCCAACCCAACAACGGCTTCAATTTGTTCTTCACGCAGCAGGGGGGTACGCTGAGCTCCTACAAAAGTGCGCATAAAGGAACGCTCACGGGGAAAACTGGTGGATGCTGTGTCACTGGGTGCGGCAGCAGCCACAGAATCCCCACGTCCTCCTCCTGCTGCAAATCCACGGCCTCGACCACGACCACGTGCCTTACTCACTGACTTCTTCATCTTGGTAGATTGATAAAGAAAGTCAGAAAAGTTAAGGCTAAGTGTGGTTATTCCTCACAGACTACAGTGAACCCTGCAGACAACTGTTCAGTATCTGTGAAAGGCCCTTTGTGTAGTTCTATAGTGTTTGCAACCAATGTATTGTATACGGATGGAAGCGCGTCACACTAATAGTTAGATTTTTTTCCACTAAAATGGAGCAGCACCAATTAGAGAAAAATGTGAAGGGGAGACAGTGAACACGCTCAGCAGACTACAACCGGCAGTGGTTGAAGTACAAACTGGAGCGTAATCTGCACTCACAAAAAAAAGCTCACAGACTACAGTGAACACTGAAACACAACTATTCACTATCTGTGAAAAGCTCCTTTGTGTAGTTCTATAGTGTTTGCAACCAATGTATTGTATACGGATGGAAGCGCGTCACACTAATAGATTAGATTTTTTTTCCACTAAAATTGGAGCAGCACCAATAGAGAAAAATGTGAAGGATGAGGCAGGACACACGCAGCAGACTACACCGGCAGTGGTTGAAGTACAAACTGGAGCGTAATCTGCACTCACAAAATGAAAAGCCACAGACTACAGTGAACACTGAAACACAACTATTCATATCTGTGAAAAGCTCCTTTGTGTACTTTCTATAGTGTTTGCAACCATGTATTGTATACGGATGGAAGCGGTCACACTAATAGATTAGTTTTTTTTCCTCAAAATGGGCAGACCAATTAGAGAAAATGTGAAGGATGAGGCAGTGACACCGCTCAGCAGACTACAAACCGGCAGTGGTTGAAGTACAAACTGGAGCGTAATCTGCACTCACAAAATGAAAAGCTCACAGACTACAGTGAACACTGAAACACAACTATTCACTATCTGTGAAAAGCTCCTTTGTGTAGTTCTATAGTGTTTTGCAACCATGTATTGTATAGGATGGAAGCGCGTCCCACTAATAGATTAGATTTTTTCACAAATGGAGCAGCACCAATTAGAGAAAATGTGAAGGATGAGGCAGTGACACACGCTCAGCAGACTACAACCGGCAGTGGTTGAAGTACAAACTGGAGCGTAATCTGCACTCACAAAATGAAAAGCTCACAGACTACAGTGAACACTGAAACACAATATTCACTATCTGTGAAAAGCTCCTTTGTGTACTTCTATGTGTTTGCAACCAATGTATTGTATACGGATGGAAGCGCGTCACACTAATAGATTAGTTTTTTTTCCACTAAAAGGAGGCGCAGCACCAATTAGAGAAAAATGTGAAGGATGAGGCAGTGACACACTCAGCAGACTACAACCGGCAGTGGTTGAAGAACTAACTGGAGCGTGATCTGCATCAAAAAATCAAAACCTCACAGCTGCAGTGAACACTGAAACCAACTATTCACTATCTGTGAAAAGCTCCTTTTGTGTAGTTCTATAGTGTTTGCAACAATGTATTGTATACGGATGGAAGCGCGTCACACTAATAGATTAGATTTTTTTCCACTAAATGGAGCACCCCAAATTTAGGAAAAATGGGGGAGGGGCAGGACACACGCTCAGCAGATAAAACCGGGCAGGGGTTGAAAAAATAACTGGAGCGTGATCGACTCAAAAAATCAAAATACAGATGCATGAACACGAAACAATATTCACTATCTGTGAAAGTTTTTGGTAGTTCTATAGTGTTTGAAACCCAATGTATTGTATCGGAGGGAAAGCGCGTCACACAAATAGATTAGTTTTTTTTCCCCACTAAAAGGAGCGCACCAATTAGAGAAAATGTGAAGGATAGGCAGGCAACGCTCGCAGACTACAACCGGCATGGGGGAAAAACTAATGGAGCGGATCTGCATCAAAAAATCAAAACCTCACAGAATGAAACTGAAAAAAATTTTTTTACTATTGTGAAAAGCCCTTTGTGTAGTTTATAGTGTTTGAACCCAAGTATTTTATACGGAGGGAAAGACGTAAAAATAGTTTTGATTTTTTTCAAATATTGGGAGGCCTTCCATAAATAAAATAAAAAAAAAGAGTCAGGGACACGTGCGTGCCCACAACAGCGGGGTGCAGAGAAACTGCAGGTCACCCGATGTAAAAAACCCTTTAAAGTGTTAAAAAAAAAGGGAAAAGAAGTTTTAAAGCGGTGGTAAATGTGCCCCAAAACATAGTAACAAAATGCAAATGTAAGCCCAGAGTGCGAGTAGCGTTTTCCCCCTTTAGTTCCGGTGATAAAAAAGGGGGCGGCGTTTTAAGTGCATTTTGAATCATTCAGCGCAAACCCCAGATTTGTTTGATGAGAGTTAAAGGGGGCCCCCCTTGTAGGTTCCTCATTGGTGCCCAAAACAATTGTTAAAGAATTATGGGAACTTCCGATGGTAAACGATATGGAAAAAGTACGGATTTACGGATTCCATAACCGTATGGCCATACCCCAAAACTGCGGACGGAATCTAACCCCTAGGTTAACCACACAAAATTACCCTCAAACAACAACAAAAACAAATACCCAATAACTCATCCATTCTAAACCCGGGGGGGGGAAAAAACATAATTTCCTTCTCTTCCCCCCCCAAAACAACCAAACCCAAACC
>JARQOD010005807.1:0-46128 GCA_033576555.1 Oophaga sylvatica
TGTTTGTGAGCACTTTGAACCCCCAAGAGCTACACAGAAGTTTATAACTCCAGGGCATGAAAATAAAAAAAATCACATTTTTTTCTACAAACATGATCTTTTAGTCTACAATTTTTTTATTTTCCCAAGGGTAACAGGAGAAATTAGACGCCAAAAGTTGTTGTCCAATTTGTCCTGGGTACGCTGATATCCCATATGTTGGAGAAAACTACTGTATGGGCACACGTCGGGGCTCGAAAGGAAGTAGTGACGTTTTGAAATGCCGACTTGATGGAATGGTCTGAGCGCGTCATGTTAAGTTTGCAGAGCCCCTGATGTGCCTAAACTGTGGAAACCCCCCCAAGTGACCTCATTTTGGAAACTAGACCACCCAAGGAACTCATCTAGATGTGTGGTGAGCACTTTGAACCCCCACGTGCTTCACAGAAGTTTATAACCCAGAGTCATGAAAATAAAAAATCATTTTTTCCCTCAAAAAAATGATTTTTTTTAGCCCACAATTTTTTTTATTTTCACAAGGGTAACAGGAGAAATTGGACACCAAAAGTTGTTGTCCTGTTTGTCCTGATTACGCTGGTACCCCATATTTGGGGGGAACTACTGTTTGGGCACAAGTCGGGGCTTGGAAGGGAAGTAGTGATGTTTTGTAATACCGACTTGATGGAAAAGTCTGCGGGCGTCATGTTACGTTTGCAGAGCCCATGATGTGCCTAAACAGTAGAAACCCCCCCAAGTGACCCCATTTTGGAAACTAGATCCCCCAAGGAACTCCTCTAGAAGTGTGGTGAGCACTTTGAATCTCCAAGTTCTTCACAGAAGTTTATAACACAGAGCCGTGAAAATAAAAATTTTTTTTTTTCAACAAACATGATATTTTAGTCCCCAATTTTTTTTTCCCTAGGGTAACAGGAGAAATTAGACCCCCAAAGATGTTGTGCAATTTTTCCTGAGTACGCTGATACCCCATATGTGGGGGTAAACCACTGTTTGGGCACACGTCGGGGCTAGGAATAAAGGGAGCACTGTTTGACTTTTTGAACGCAAAATTTGCAGGAATCAATGGTGGCGCCATGTCACATTTTGAGACCCCCTGATGTGCCTAAATAGTGGAAACCCCTCAATTCTAACTCCAACCCTAACCCCAACACACCCTAACCACAACCCTAACCCCTACACACCCCTAATATGAACCCTAACCCTAACACCAACACACCCCTAACCCTAACCATAACCCTAACCACAAGCCTAAAAATAATCCCAACCCTAACCCCAAAACACCCCTAACACTAATCCTAACTTTAACCCTAACCACAAGCCTGACCCTAATCCCAACCCTAACCCTAATTGCAACCCTAACCCTAATTCTAACCGTAACCCTAATTCCAACCCTAACCCAAATTCCAACCCTAATTCTAACCGTAACTCTAATTCTAACCCTAACCCTAATTCTAACCCTAATGCTAAAGGCTAGGTTTACATTATGTTTTACCAGCCCGTTCAACACATAGCACTGACGGGCTGGTAACGGTATAGCATAACTCGATCGCGTTATGCTATACCCGCTAGCGCAGAGGAATCAGCAGATGATTCATCTGCGCTAGCAGTGACAGAGCCCGGACGCTGCAGGCCGCGTCCGAGGCTCCATCACTGAATGACAGCATGTCGCAAACGCATGCCGCTTAATGGCATGCGTCGCGATGCGCCCTCAAATGGCGGTGAATGGCAGCGTTAACGGACTGCGTTACACCGCGTTATACTGCGGTGTAACGCAGTCCGTCTAACGGACTGCCATTACGCAATATTTATCCAGCCTAACCCTATCATAACCCTAAGGCTAACCCTAACCCTAAGGCTAACCCTAACCTAACCCTAACTGTAATTCTAACCCTAATAGAAAAAAATTTATATATATTTTCTTTATTTTATTATTGGTCCCTACCTATGGGGGTGATAAAGGGGGCATTTATTTACTTTTTTATTTATTTTGATCACTGTGAGAGTTTATCACAGTGATCAAAATAAATTGCTGAAGCTGCTGGCCGGCGGGCGCACTGCGCATGCGCCCGCCATTTTCCAAGATGGCGGCGCCCATGAAGAGTCCCGGACGGACGCCGGGACGGATCGAGGGCCAACAGAGGACCGGGGGAGGTGAGGACAGCTGAGGGGGGAGCGGAAGGCGGGGGTGAGCGGACCGGAGCAGAGGGGAGCGGAGGCAAGGAGGTGGGGACGGACGGAGCGCAGGGGAGCATTTAGTGACGGCGGTGACCAATCACCGCCGTCACTCGGTGTGGGGAGGGTGGGAACTAGGTGTCCAGCCATGGCAGATGCTATTGCAGCATCAGCCTTGGCTGGATTGTAATATTTCACCAGATTTCAGTGGTGAAATATTACAGATTGCTCTGATTGGCTGTTTCACTTTTAACAGCCAATCAGAGCGATCGTAGCCACGTGGGGGTTAAGCCACCCCCACTGTGGTGATGCACTAAGGGTCTTTCAGTGACCCCGGTCACCAGACCTGCAGGAACATGATTTATAGCATGACGCCTACGTAGGCGTCATGGGTCAGGAAGGGGTTGATACTGAATCGATTGCAACAGACAGGAGACAGCAGTTGTCAATAGGGATGAGCGATATTGCCCGAAATCGTATCGGAATTCCAATTTCCGATATTGGAAAAATATCGGATATCGGAATTTCCGATTTTCGATATCAATACAAGTCAATGGGAGAAAAAAATCGGAATTACAAAATGACCACTGCAGTGCTATATAATGGATAAAATGGAGGGGAAACACCTCAGGATAATGGGGAAGGAGTTTGCAGATGCAGAGGAGCAAAAAAAGCGAAAACTGTAGCAGGAAAACTGGTCGCCATCTTCTTAACAGCGTGTTTTTTCTTTGGGTTAGGATTAGTTGGGGTAGGGTTAGGCTTTATGGTAAGTAGGGTAAGGGTTAGGGTTAGAGCGAGCGTTGTCGAAACACGGTTTGGAGCAGGAGGTACCCGTGCCCTTGGGCACTCCCGAGAACCAGCTGGCGATGCTGGAACTCGGTTTGCCCTTTGGGGGAGCACCTGTGTCCGCACTTCACTGCCATGAAACAGCCGGCGTGGCTGGATCCCGCCTCTTGTGCTTCTGCCTATAGGTGTTTGGCATCTGTCGTCCTTTTTTTCCACTTTGGTCTAACAACGTACAGCTGACGGTACTGTTGCCCAGAAACACAGCATGCTGTGAAAGTGGCAGTCACGGAAATGGGCACTAGCTGGCGGTACTAGAGCCCAGAAACACGGCATGCTGTGAAAGTGGCAATCACAGAAATGGGCACTAGCTGGCGGTACTAGAGCCCAGAAACACGGCATGCTGTGAAAGTGGCAGTCACAGAAATGGGCACTAGCTGGCAGTACTAGAGCCAATGGAAAACAGTATGAGGTGAAAGAGTCAGTCAAAACCAGGTGCTAGATGTTGGTAGTAGAGGCCAGAGCACGGGCATAACAGATGACGCTGTGTGCAACATAGGCACATGACAGAGCATGCATACTGCTACCAACCATGCATGTAATCTGTGTACTGTGGCCCAGGGCAGCAAAAGTCACCAGAAATCCAGGCCTGGTTCATTTTTAGGAATGTAAGCCGGTCCACATTTGCAGCGGATAGTCTGGTACGTTGGTCTGTTAGTACATTGCCAGCTGCACTAAAGACGCGTTCAGAAATCACACTGGCACCAGGACAAGCCAGGACCTCCAAGGCATACTAGCTAAGCTCGGGTCATGTATCCAACTTGGAGACCCAAAACTTGAAGGGGGCAGATCCATCCTGAAGCCCACTGACAGGGGTGAAGAGGTATTGTGCCACCATGTCACGGTAACGTTGCCTCCTAGTGCGTTGCACTGTCTGTGCTGATGGTGCCCGAACTGTTTGCGGGTTCAGAAACCGTTGGAACAGGTTGGGTATACTGAACCTGTCAGTAGCAGATGTACTGCTTCTGCTACCGGCTTCTGAACGGATTCCGCTGGGCCCAGGACGCACTGAGGTGCCTGCTAGTGCACACGCATCACTGCTATGCGGTGGAAAAGAGTACATGAGTGAATTAACCAGTGCGTCTTGGTACTCCTGAATTTTACGCGCCCGGTTCAACGGTGTAATTAAGCTTTCAAGGTTGTCCCGATAACGTGGATCTAAGAGGGTGGCCACTCAGTAGTCATTTGTGTGGAGAATACGAGCCACACGTGGGTCTTTTCTCAGACACTGCAGCATGAAGTCACTCATGTGCTGAAGGCTGCCAACTGGCCATGCATCGCTGTCACCAGCTGGAGGAATGTGCTCTGGCTGCTCTGCATCACCCCATCCATGCTCTATCTGGTGACTACTAGTAGAGCGCTGTGTAATTTCCTCCTCTAGCTCATCCTCATAGTCCTCCGCATCCTCCTCGCTTGCTGTGTCCTGCCTGCCTGCACCCACAGAGCTTTGTGCCAACCGGGCCGATGAAGATTGCCTGGTTGGTGCAAGTGTCTCATCATACTCCTCCTCCTGAGAAACCTCATCCCTTAGTCCTTTAAGTGATGATTCTATAAGGCATATAAGGGGAATAGTCAGGCTGAGTAGGGCAGCATTCGCGCTCACCATCAGAGTGGAGTCCTCGAAGCACTTCAAAATGGTGCATATGTCTTTTATGGATGCCCACTCTGTGGTTTTAAAGTGGGAGGGCTGAGATGTGTCGCCTACTTTGCGCCTGCTGCAGCTGCAACTCCATAATTGCAGGTTGCTTCTCACACAACCTCCGCAGCATATGCAAAGTTGAATTCCACCTGGTGGGGAGGTCAACAATGATGCGGTGCTCGGCAGGCCCAATCTGTGCTGCATGGCTGAAAGGCACGATGCAGCCATGCTTGAACGCCGCAAATGAGAGCACTCGTATCTGACTTAGTGCAGCAGCTCCTCAAGGTCAGGATAGTTCCTAAGGAAACTCTGCACCACCAAGTTTAGGACATGGCAAGGCATGGAATGTGAGTCAGACCACCTAGGCCCAGAGCCGCGACCAGGTTTCGGCCGTTGTCACACACCACCATACCTGGCTGAAGGTTGAGCGGCGCAAGCCACATGTCGCTCTGCTCCTTGAGCGTGTTCCACAGTTCGGTTGCAGTGTGGCTAACATTACCCAGATAAACCAATTTCAACATGGCCTGTTGATGTTTGGCCGATGCAGTGCTGAAATCGGTTGTTGTGGTACGTCTGGGTGCAGGCGAGTATGACGAGGAGTATGAGGAGGAGTCAATATGTACGGAGGAGAGGCCTGCAATCCGTGGAGATAGCAGGACACGCGCACTTGCACTGTCTACTTCAGTTCCTGGCTCAACTACATTTACCCAATGGGCGGTGATGGAAATGTAGCGTCCCTGGCCATGCTGACTGGTCCACGCGTCGGTGGTCAGGTGGACCTTGCTACTAACTGCATTTTGTAGCGCATGCTTAATTTTATGCTCCACATGCTGTTGCAGGTGGGGACGGCTTGCCTGCTGAAGTAGAAGTGGCTGGGAACGCTGTATTGTGGGATTGCAAACCCCAACATATCGATAAAGGCTGGCTTGCTCACCAGCCAGTATGATAGCATTTCCACTGCAAGCAGTTTGGCAATGCGAGAATTCATGCCCTGTGCTCGTGGGTGGTTTGCCGAGTATGGGCGCCTTTTCTCCCACACCTGTGTGACAGATGGCTGCACACTGGATTGGGAGTGTGAGGATGCCAGCGATTGGGATGCTGACGCTGACGAAGTACAGACAGTGTGCCGCCGTACAACACTGCCTGCAGATGCACCCTAGCATTCTGGCGAGGATGCAGGAGCAGCTGTTTGCGAGCTGGAGGAAGAGGTGACCGCTGTGGCTGAAGAGATGGAAGATGGAGGACCAGCTGCAGGTAGCGAATCATCTTGGGTGTGATGCTGCCACTCCACAGGGTACCTCTTCCTGACATACATCAACATATTGGTGGTATTAAGGTTGCTGATGTTCTTCCCTCTCCGCACAGTTTGTCGACAAAGCTTTCATCTGACTACTGTAACGTCATCTGCAACTTGGTCGAAAAAGGCCCATGCATCACAACTCTTGGGCGCACCCCTTGTGCGCTTTAAAAGAGCCCTGCTCCTAACGGGTGCTGAAAATGAGGGAGCAGACAACCAATTTTTCCCTCTTCCTCTCCCACGTGGACGGCCATGCTGCACCACACCTGCAAGCTCTTCCTCTGAGCTATACCTACTTGCTTGCTGCCCCTCAGCATGCCATGATGGGTCAAGGACCTCGTCATCCAATACACTTTCATCAGCAGAAACTGGCAGCTGAGTTTCATCATCATCTGCTGACTGGGGTCTGGTCACTTTGGGCACTGGCCCACCCTACACTTCTTCCTCAGACGCACACAGTGGTTGCACATCTGTGCACACTACCTCTTCTTCAGCTGCAGGAATGCTGTCTGGCTGGCACACAGATTCCAAGCCAACAGGTTCTGAGAAGAGGATTAAGGTTGGCTCATGGCCCTCTGAATGTATGGGCAATTTAGTGGGCGGTGAAGAAGCAGATGGGTGCTGCTCTTCAGTGGCCTGACGCGATGTGGTGGAGAGGTCCTGGGAGGATGCTGTGCTCATTGAGGTGGATGCCTCAGCTACCATCCAACCAACAACGGTTTCTACTTGATCCTCTCTTATCAGCCTATGGCCCTGTGCTCCTAACAAGCTGCGCATAAATGACTGCTGCCCCGTGAAAGTAGGTGCTGAGTGACTTGGGCCTGCTGCTTGCTCTGCATGTGCACCATGTCTAGCTGCTGATGCACCTCTTCCGTGGCCACCACGAGGACGTCCCTTACTCCCTGCCTTCATCTCTATTGATGGATTCAGAACGGCAAGAAAGTAATTATTAGGGATTAGTGTGCTTATTCCTGTAGGATTACAAACAGGTATAAGAAACACTAATGGCACTGTATGAAGGTGTGTCTGCTACACTTTATTTGAATCTAGTGTGGCCTACACAAAGAGTATCGTGTGTTTTGTGGTGTTGGTGTACACGTTATGGTCGGATGTCACAGCGCAGTAAATGACACTGCTGTGATACCAAAAAAAAGGATTCTCCGGGACTGGGCCAGGTGCTGTGTGGCACCAGCCACAGAGGTTGTTTGGGCCCTCACAGTAAAATCCCTATATAGTGTTTAACTTTAACCTCAATAGATGCTGTGAGGTAAAGTAACACTTATAGGGGCACTGAGAGTGAATTTACTGGTGAAAAATTTGGGGTGTGCGATAGAACAGGCCGCACTAGGGGTCCTGCAGTCTGATGTGACTACAAAGACTGACCTAGTGGGTGCTGCCCTCCCCCAAAAAAAGCACACAGGCGGTCTGCGCAGCGGATGTGACTAAACTGTGCAAAGCGCACCCGAGCACCAGGAAAATTGAGGGATAAATGGGGGTAAGTGATTGGGGGAAGGTTCGGGGGGAACCCCTCACTTAAAAATCCCTATATAGCGTTCACCAAAATGTACTGGATGGTGAAGCTACACTTTTAGGAAAAAATAGGGGAAGGGGATTTAAGGGATGAAAAGAAAAGGCTGTAAAAAGGCAGTGAGACACCACACAGTGCTGCAGCAAGAGGAGCAGCAGCAGCTGCAGTGAATGTACATTGCACTGTCTCACTAAGCACCTCACTGAGAGCCTTTACAGCACAAAAAATGAAACTGAGCGGGGTCAGTGAGGAAAAAGACTGCTTCTGTAACACACAGGGCTGCTACAGTCACTGAAAAACAATTTTTGATCGCTATTAGATCCGAGATCTCTCCCCATTTCCAACAGCAACCTATCCCTATCTGCTTTCACAGTAGAGGGAGGCTAAAATGGCAGATGCAGCCTTTTATACTGCCTGATCACACCATCCAGCCAGCCAATCACAGCGCAGCCCCTAGTTAGCAAGTTTGGACGCCTCCTACCAAGCTTAGGGAGTTACACAATGTTGTCAGCAATTCTTCAGCTCCTGATTGGCTCCACGGAGCGCCCAGAGGCTGAAAGATTATGGGATTTCCGATTTCCGATGTGAAAAAAATATCGGAATCGGAAATCAGAATTCCGATATAGCAAATATCGGGCCGATTTCCGATATTTCAATATCGGAAAGCTCATCCCTAGTTGTCAACTATAGTTCAAAATTACCTCTCCTCCCCTATAGATGTTCTCCCTCACAGTTCATTCCCCTTTGACTACTGGGCCTGTAAACTGGACACCTAGCCTGAATTGGCACAATATGCCTTACAGGAGCCCTGCTGGTAGTGTGCTATCAGAAAGAGTCTTCCTTGCTGCTGGATCAATCCTGACAGAAAGAAGGACCCGGCTGTCGACCCAAAATGTTGGTGATCTCACCTTCATTAAAATGAGCCATGCCTGGTGTGAGGTAGGAACGCCACCATCTTGGATAGGGCCTATACCAGCCTCCATTTTGTCTGTGCACAGAGCCACAGGCTGCTAACTGCACAGGGCCTGTTAGCATATTCAATACGGTTTGATGTCCACTGTGAATCAAAAGGGCTTTAGTATGCTAAGTGATTCAGGCCCATGTTTGAATGGCAAGGTCTTTAGTATGGTAACGAGTTAAGACCCAAAACAGAGCCAAGCCAGCATGGTGAATAGTAAGGTTTGTTAGCATGGTAATGAGATGCCTGGGGCTTCAATTAGACTATACCTTTCAGCCAGACCATGAAAACACATCTATTTATATCCCAGACACGAAGACTCCGTTCTAGGATTATGAATTATGAGCACATCTTTGTAGGTACATTCTCATAAAAATATCTGTGTGACCCTGCAGACCTCGGGCATTTGATGGCGCAACTCCCGAGTCGGTGATGGCTTGTGGGGCTGAGATATAGAGATTGGCCATCCACAATGACCCAATCGGGCCAGGTTTGATATCCATGCGACAGGCAAAACATACTGCATCCGCTGGTACCTCTCGTGTCCTGATCCGATCGTCCTGGAGAAAATTAACCCCTTTATTAGGTATTGGGAATAAATTCTGCAGGGGCTAAGGGTGGAGATTGTCAGCCCACCCTCGGACACCGAGGGGAGGGACCTAGCAGGTTTAAGAACTGTGAGCTAAGGGCAGACCATCCATTCTCACAGCAGCAAGACCATGGAAAACTAAGGACCAAAGAGACAGATCTGCTAAGGGAGCAGCGGTACACGTTTTGGGGACTGTCCAGCAACTAAGACTTTCACCTGGGGATCGCAGAGCTCCCTGCCTCCACATGTCCCTACAACCTGGTAATATTGACCTCTAGCTTTTACCTCTAAGCTTTGTACCATTATTGTTGTATTTTCCTCTGACTGCAAATCCATTGTAATTCAGTTGTATAGCTTACTGTATATTTCTGTAATTATCTAGTGCGCCCTTAAGGCAATTAAACCATAAAATTAATCTTGGGCTGAGAGGATGTGGCAGTTTCATCAATTCTTGCCACATCAAGTCAGGGATTTCAGACAGCGTTGGAAGCTGACGTTAGCCTGAAAACTCTCAAGGAGCAGGCGGCACAGCCTTCCCTGGAGTCCGACCCCGAGCGAGTGGTCTGGGACCAGGGACAGCTGTACCAGGTAACGGTCCAGCAGAGTTCACCAGAGGCGTGGCCCAGGGACCGACAGTTAGTGGTACCCTATCCGTTCAGGGCGGAATTGTTGCGGATCGCACGCGAGATTCCCATGGCCTGACTTCTAGGGATCGCTAAAACCAGGGCCAGGCTAGCTCAGCATTTCTACTGGCCTGGAATGAGGACCGAGGTGATAGCCTACTGCCTTTCGTGTGACACCTGTCAGAGAGTGGGGAAGGCGGGGTGGCGCCCCAAGGCCCCACTGGTAACTCTGCCCATCATCGAAGAGCCTTTCTCGAGAGTAGCTGTGGATCTCATTGGACCTCTGTCCACTCCCAGCCGCTCCGGAAAATGCTTCATACTAACGGTAGTGGACTATGTCACCCGGTACCCGGAGGCGGTAGCTTTGTCGTCCTATCGGGCTGACAAAGTGGCCACTGCCTTACTGGAGATTTTCTCCAGAGTGGGGTTTCCCCAAGAAATGCTCACCGACCGAGGGACCCAGTTCATGTCGCAGCTGATGGAGTCTCTCTGTAAGCAGGTACAGGTGCAACATCTGGTAGCCAGCCCGTATCACCCACAGACCAATGGCCTGTGTGAGCGGTTCAATGGCACCTTAAAGCAGATGCTGAAGATGTTGGTCGACTCCCATGGGAGAGACTGGGAGCGGTATCTCCCAAACCTGCTGTTTGCCTACTGGGAGGTTCCACAGGCCTCAACAGGGTTCTCCCCCTTTGAGCTCCTGTACGGGCGACGTGTACGGGGGCCCCTTGCTCTGGTGAAGGAAGCATGGGAAGGAGATTTAGCCACCCCTGGAGTGTCGGTCATTGAGTATGTCGTGCGCTTCCGGGACCGAATGATGGCCTTGACACGGCAAGTGCATGAAAATATGGCCCAAGCCCAGGCAGACCAGAAGCGGTGGTACGACCAGAATGCTTGTGAGCTGACCTACCAGGTGGGTCAAAAGATGTGGGTACTGGTCCCCGTACCTCAAAACAAGCTTCAGGCAGCCTGGGAGGGTCCATACCTCGTGCACGATCAGCTCAACGCCGTCACCTACCTGGTCACCCTGGACCATGCCCGTGGAAGCAGGAAGGCCTTCCACGTGAACATGATGAAGGCCCTTCATGAACGGGAGGCTTGTGCCCACCCAGTGTGCAACCTTTCAAAGGAAAGAGAGGCAGAAACCCTCCTGGATCTGCCACCCTAGCCAAGGAGAGGGTGCGGAAGGGCGCATGGGGGAACACAGGAATGTGATACCCCCTAGCACCCTCTAAAGCAGGGAGGTGTGAGGTAGGGATGCCACCATCTTGGATAGGGCCTATACCAGCCTCCATTTTGTCTGTGCACAGAGCCACAGGCTGCTAACTGCACAGGGCCTGTTAGCATATTCAATACGACAGGGTTTGATGTCCACTGTGAATCAAAAGGGCTTTAGTATGCTAAGTGATTCAGGCCCATGTTTGAATGGCAAGGTCTTTAGTATGGTAACGAGTTAAGACCCAAAACAGAGCCAAGCCAGCATGGTGATGAGATGCCTGGGGCTTCAATTAGACTATACCTTTCAGCCAGACCATTAAAACACATCTATTTATATCCCAGACATGAAGACTCCGTTCTAGGATTATGAATTATGAGCACATGATTGTAGGTACATTCTCAAAAAAATATCTGTGTGACCCTGCAGACCTCGGGCATTTGATGGTGCAACTCTCGAGTCGGTGATGGCTTGGGGGCTGAGATATTGAGATTGGCCATCCACAATGACGCAATAGGGCCAGCTTTGATATCCATGCGACAGGCAAAACATACTGCATCCGCTGGTACCTCTCGTGTCCTGATCCGATCGTCCTGGAGAAAGTTAACCCCTTTATTAGGTATTGGGAATAAATTCTGCAGGGGGCTAAGGGTGGAGATTGTCAGCCCATCCTCGGACACCGAGGGGAGGGACCTAGCAGGTTTAAGAACTGTGAGCTAAGGGCAGACCATCCATTCTCACAGCAGCAAGACCATGGAAAACTAAGGACCAAAGGGACAGATCTGCCAAGGGAGCAGCGGTACACGTTTTGGGTAATATTGACCTCTAGCTAATACCTCTAAGCTTTGCACCATTATTGTTGTATTTTACTCTGACTGCAAATCCATTGTAATTCAGTTGTATAGCTTACTATATATTTCTGTAATTATCTAGTGCGCCCTTAAGTCAATTAAACCATAAAATTAATCTTGGGCTGCTGGTTTTACTCTGATCACGAATCTTAGAATACCCAGTGGGTAACAGGACACCCTCCCCGGCGGCCATTTGCTCTAGGTGTAGTTCCCTTACTGACCTGAGAGACAAAGGGGGCACCAGAGAGCTGTGCCTGTGGAGTTACGTCACATTGGTGATGTAGAAAGGACGGGGGCCGTCCTTCACACCTGTTTTTCAAAGGATTTTGTACCACCTTCCCCTGATGATACATAGGTTGCCAGCAAAATGGCTTGCTTTGTCCTCCTCTTCCTCCGACTTCTCCAATTCCTCAATTTGCAGCTGCTGAATGTCCAGCCTACACCTCAACATATGCCAGTTTTTTCCACCTCCCTAACTCGGCTTTACCCCCCCAGGGCCGGCGTCAGCACCTGGCGCACCCGGGCAAGGGCCGGTGCCCTGAGCAGGTGGGGGGGCCCACTCACCATCAGAGACACCATATATGGGGCCCATCATATACTAGAGCATCATATGGGGTTCATTATTTATGGGGCATCATATAGGGCCCTTTATATATGGAGCATCATATGGAGCACTTATGGGGCCTATTCTGTATGGAGCATTATATGGAGCCCATTCTGTATGGAGCAATATATGGGGCCCATCATATTCTGTATGGAGCTTTATATGCGACTCATTATACTGTATGGAGCAATATGTGGGGCTCATTATACTCTATGGGGACCGTCCTATACTGTATGGCACATTATATGGGGACCATCATATACTGGAGCATTATGTGGAGCTCATCATATACTGTATGGAACATTATATGGGACCAATTATGTATGGAGCAATATATGGGGCTCATTATTCTGTATGAAGCAATATATGTGGCTCATTATACTGTATGAAGCATTATATTGGGCCCATTATTCTGTATGGAGCATCATATATGGGACTCATTGTTCTCTATGGAGCTATATATGGGTCTCATTATTCTGTATAGAGCAATATATTTTTTTTTTTTAATTTATGTCTAGTTAGTTACTCGCAATAAAATGAGGACCCTTGACGTTGGTTGCGAGCTTATCTGCTTTGGCCAAAATAGTAACTAATACCTCATCCGATGCATTTATCATATGCATCATTTTTTGCACTTTTTATCATCTTTTGCAGGGTGCACCCGGGCTCTTTTTGATGGCTTGGTTTTTTGTGTTGTGCACATTCAGTGCTGACCAGCCCGCCTTCCATCATAGGCGTTTAAAATAGGCTGTTATCCAGACACTGTGCATGACATTCATGTTTTAAGCAACTTGTATCTGTGTGTTTTTTTTTTCCCACTAAGCAGTTAACACCTTCATCATCACTGTTTTTGTGATAGGGTGGCTGCCTTTATCAGTGGTAAGCACATGTTGCTTCTCCAGCCTTTATCCATGGGAGCCTGCTGCATCCTGCTAGTGCATTTGGTCATTTGATCAGACTGGGTATGCACATTATATGGGGACCATCATATACTGGAGCATTATGTGGAGCTCATCATATACTGTATGGAACATTATATGGGACCAATTATGTATGGAGCAATATATGGGGCTCATTATTCTGTATGAAGCAATATATGTGGCTCATTATACTGTATGAAGCATTATATTGGGCCCATTATTCTGTATGGAGCATCATATATGGGACTCATTATTCTCTATGGAGCTATATATGGGTCTCATTATTCTGTATAGAGCAATATTTGGGCTCATTATTCTGTATGGCGCACTATGTGGTGCCCATAATACTGTATGGAGGACTATATTGTCAGTTTTTTTAGCTATTGTAGAATTTACAATAGATATCACTCATGTAATGTAAGAAGTGAAGTATTTGGCATTGTACTATACCTATATTTCTCTGCCGTATCAGAGCATCATGAATTGTGATATGTGTTAAAGGGGCCCACAGAGACTCTTTCCCTGGGGCCCATGAAAACCTGGAGCCAGCCCTGCCCCCCCACAACTTTAGACAAATAACCCCCAGTTTTCATTGCGTTACTATTATTATAAAGAAAAATATTTAGACTTGAGAGTCCTCAGTGGTTGATACCTTTTAATGGCTAACTGAAAAGATGGTAACAAATTGCAAGCTTTCGAGACTACTCCGGTCTCTTCATCAGGCAAAGACTAAAACAAAAACTGAAGAATCACACATATATATATATACACAAGAGGACACAGGAATAGTGCAATAGGTAAGACAAGTGACGTGAAGCAGAACTGTCATTATGGCAGAGGAATGAACATAAATATTGGAACAGATCATAGATAAGGAGAGAGTTTTATTACCCTCTGATTGGGGTCTGGTGTTGTGTTTTGATGCCCCTAGAAGGTCAGAGACGCAGATTCCTTAATTGATATAGAATGACATGAATCCATGTGACACGTTCATTCCAGCACTAAGAGTGTCAAAGGTCATCATAAGTTTGTATTCCCAAACCTTTCTATCTTTCTCAGATTTGAAGTTAGATTTTAATACCAGTAATTCCATATCCATTATGCTATGACCGGGCATACAAAAGTGTTTTGCCACAGGTAAATCCATTCTTTTTTCTCTTATCGTGTGGCGATGAGAATTCATCCTTGTTCTCAGTTTTTGCCCGGTCTCCCCCACATACAGACCCCCAGTTGGACATTTAGTACATATAATTAGGTACACCACATTAGATGTGATGCAGCTGAAAGTACCTGGGATCTTGTAGTCCTGATGGGAGTTGGGTATCTTTATCTTGTCCGTGGTCATTATAGATGCACATGTTTTACACTTCTTCTGTTTGCAAGGAAAGGTTCCTGCAGCTGTTGGGGAGGACAGGGAGCTTCTGACAATGATGCTTCTTAGATTTGGGGGCTGCCTAAAACATAGTAGTGGGGGGTCTGGAAATATGGATTGTAATCGGGCATCTTTTTGTAGTAAAGGTTGTAGTTTCCGTGCAGCTCCCCTTAGCATCTCCAGATTTGGATTGTAGGTGACCACTAGAGGCACCCGGTTATTTTCTTCTTTAGTTTTGTAATGTAGCAGGTGATTCCTTGATATTCTGGTGGCTCTTGTAATTTGGTTTTCAATTGTTCTTGGATGGTAGCCCTGGTTCAAAAAAGTCTTTCTGAGGCGACCAAGGTGTTCATCTCTATCCATGGGGTTGGAACATATACGGTTGTATCTGATGGCTTGGCTGTAGACTATAGAGTTTTTTATGTGTTTTGGATGGAAACTGTCCCATTTAAGGTATGTTGGACGGTCGATTGGCTTCTGATACAGGGATGTCTCTATTTCATTGTTCTTTAGCTTAATGGTGGTATCTAAAAAGTTAATTTCAGTGCTGGAGTAGTTGAGTGTTAAGTTGATGGTTGGATGAAATTGGTTGAACTGTTCATGGAACGTCTTTAGCTGTTGTTCAGACTCCGTCCAGATGATTAAAATGTCATCAATGTAGCGGTAGTAGGCCCGAGGCCTGATGGGACATGAGGACAAAAAGTCGCTTTCAAGCTTGGCCATGAAAAGATTTGCATACTGTGGAGCCATTTTACTTCCCATAGCTGTGCCAGTCTCCTGAAGATAAATCTTGTTGTCAAATTCAAAGTAATTGTGGGTGAGGATAAATTTTGTGAGTTTCACCACAGAATCAGCATCATTCCCGGTGTTTCCCATGAAGACTTTGCAGGCATTTAATCCATCCTGGTGTGGGATATTAGAGTACAAAGATTCCACGTCCATGGTGGCCAGGATGGTTCCTTCTGGTAGGGGACCTATTGCTGCTAGTTTATTCAGTAGGTCAGTTGTGTCCTGAATGTAGCTGGGTGTATCCTTTACCAGGGGTTTAAGAATGCCCTCTACCCATCCAGATACCTGCTCAGTAAGGGTGTCCACACATGAAATAATCGGCCTCCCTGGATTCCCAGCTTTGTGGATTTTGGGAAGCATGTAGAACTTCCCTGTTCTTGGACTCTCTGGTATCAGGTCATCAGCTCTTATGGATTTGTCAGACAGACAAGATACCAACTTGCTTAGTTCCTTGTAATAGTCCTGTGTAGGGTCCGACTCCAGTTTTCTGTAGTAGCGTGTGTCCGTAAGTTGTCTGTTTGCTTCCTTAATATAGTCTGATGTGTTCATCATGACTATTGCACCTCCCTTGTCAGCAGGTTTAATGATGATTTCTTTGTTGGTTTTCAGAGACTGTATGGCCTTTCTCTCCTGGGCACTGATGTTGGATGCTTGTCTCTTGTTGGTGGCTATGATGGTGGATTTTATCAAATGTCTGAATGAGTCTATATATTTATCCAAATGGGGGTTACGTCCAGGTGGAGGTGTCCAGTCTGACCTCTTCTTGGTTGTTGGGATCCCTTTTCCTTCAGTCCGAGTGTTTTCTGGATCTTCTGTATCATTGAAGTATTCCCTCAGGCGCAGTCTCCTGAAAAAATGTTCCATATCACTGCAGAGTTCGGTGTTATCCAGGGCCTTAGTAGGACAAAATGACAAAAGGACAAAAGGACAAATCTGGAGATGCTAAGGGGAGCTGCACGGAAACTACAACCTTTACTACAAAAAGATGCCCGATTACAATCCATATTTCCAGACCCCCCACTACTATGTTTTAGGCAGCCCCCAAATCTAAGAAGCATCATTGTCAGAAGCTCCCTGTCCTCCCCAACAGCTGCAGGAACCTTTCCTTGCAAACAGAAGAAGTGTAAAACATGTGCATCTATAATGACCACGGACAAGATAAAGATACCCAACTCCCATCAGGACTACAAGATCCCAGGTACTTTCAGCTGCATCACATCTAATGTGGTGTACCTAATTATATGTACTAAATGTCCAACTGGGGGTCTGTATGTGGGGGAGACCGGGCAAAAACTGAGAACAAGGATGAATTCTCATCGCCACACGATAAGAGAAAAAAGAATGGATTTACCTGTGGCAAAACACTTTTGTATGCCCGGTCATAGCATAATGGATATGGAATTACTGGTATTAAAATCTAACTTCAAATCTGAGAAAGATAGAAAGGTTTGGGAATACAAACTTATGATGACCTTTGACACTCTTAGTGCTGGAATGAACGTGTCACATGGATTCATGTCATTCTATATCAATTAAGGAATCTGCGTCTCTGACCTTCTAGGGGCATCAAAACACAACACCAGACCCCAATCAGAGGGTAATAAAACTCTCTCCTTATCTATGATCTGTTCCAATATTTATGTTCATTCCTCTGCCATAATGACAGTTCTGCTTCACGTCACTTGTCTTACCTATTGCACTATTCCTGTGTCCTCTTGTGTATATATATATATGTGTGATTCTTCAGTTTTTGTTTTAGTCTTTGCCTGATGAAGAGACCGGAGTAGTCTCGAAAGCTTGCAATTTGTTACCATCTTTTCAGTTAGCCATTAAAAGGTATCAACCACTGAGGACTCTCAAGTCTAAATATTTTTCTATCTACTGGCTAACACGGTACGAAGATACACATCTTTCCTATATTATTATAAAGTAAATTTAGGTTGACAAGCTTAATTAATAAGAATTGTTGTTGTTGGCATTGAAATGGGCACTGTAGGTGTGCTTACTGTCCTCCACTCACTGCCGACTTTTCTTCCCCATTGACTTGCATTGGGGTCGGGTCGAGTTTCAGTCGGAACTCCGACTTCTTCCAATAGTCTTCCGATTTCGTTCGACTCGACTTTTGGAAAAGTCGGGTGGTCCGAAACCCGACTCGACCCTCCCGGAGGCAAAGTCGCTCATCTCTACTGTTCTGCTTTTTAAGCTGACTTATTCATGCTTTCCAAATTCTGCAGTCTGCTTAAGGTGGCTGGGCTTTTTATAGACAAAACATTCACAAGTTTCCCTTAGATTGCTCTTATATTTAGGAAAATCCTGTGTATTTAATGCTGTTTCTGCTCTTGATTCATTACTGCTGCTTACATGCTGCATATTTCTCTTGAATTCATCCACAAGTTTGCCTTTGCATACTCTAGTTTCAGCTCATCATCTGGCCGTGCATCTAGTGCTGTCACAAGTGTGTCATTACTCTCTGGAAGATCACTTAATAGAAGCGCAACAACATGAAAATCTTTAATTTCTTCTCCAATACCCCTGAGAAGCTTCACAATCCATAGTATTTCTTATATAGTCCTGCATAGTCTGTCCATCACTTAGCTTAGACTGATATAGCTTTTTCGTGAGATATAGCTTATTGCTGAGATTTGATCTTTCATGCACTTTCTGTAACATCTCCTTTGCAGTTGCACACTTGCATATATGCACAATCTGATTATCAGCTACACTGAGGGAGATCGTACTTTGTGCTTTCTGATCCTTCTCTAGCCAATCATCTTCTAATGGATGAGGCACTTGTTCCTGAGTAAATTTCCACATACCTTCTCTTATGAGCAGCATCTTCACCTTGAATTTCCAGGACTGGTAGTGAGCCTTGGCACTGAGAAATTGACAGGATCGCTGCTAGTGGACATCTTCTATGTTGCTTTGTGCTGCTTTTGCTGTGTTGCTGGTGCTGCTTTGGCTTCTGTTGCTGTGTTACTCTGTGGTTCTGTGTCACTCTGGGCCCATAACCTGTTGGCATTGGATTATTCAGGACCCTCTCCAAGCATGTGACAACAAAGCTTCTTTATTCAGGAACAATATGTGATAAGCCTAATAGATCAGGAATAAATCATTTGTGTTTTTCTATCTGTGCATCATCTACAGCAGGCTGCTTCTCTCATACACAAACACAGGAAAAGCAGGAAATACAGTCACATGCTCTCCCTGTGTGAACCTCTGGGAGTTTTTTTTCTAACTTTATAAACAGCATACAAATCTAGCAACTAAACGCTCATAGACAGGAATGGAGTTGTTGCACCAAACATATTGCAACACTCAGAGATTTAGATGTTACCCCAGTGTAAGTGATCAGCATAGAGCACAGGATAAATGTGATAAAAAGGGTTATGTAAAATTTTCCCAATGAAAGTGTCAATTCAATACACACAAAAAAAGTCCCCACTCAGGTCCCTTATCTGTCAATGAATATATAGGGGGTTTCCATGTTACTGGTAGCAAAAATGCACTGGCTCCTATCCCCCCAACAGAAATCCAGTGAATTGTGCATTCCCAAATATAAATGCCCACCTCCCTTCTGAGCCCACAATGTGCCTAAACCACAACTAGCATCTATATGTTTGTCAGTACTGTAGCGATATTAGCATAATACTTGGTGAATGTTTTTCCAGGCAATATGCGCTCCTGAAGGATTTTTGCTGGGAAAAACTTTCACCAAGTGTTATAGCCTATGAAAGCACTGTCCAGTGCTCTTACTAGTTCCCAGATCTTTGCAGCAAACTGAATGGAAAGAGGAATGGAGTGATACAGGGATTGGATCTACAGTCATGGCCAAAAGTTTTGAGAATGACACAAATATTAATTTTTACAAAGTCTACTGCTTCACTTTTTCTAATGGCAATTTGCATATACTCCAGAATGTTATAAAGAGTGATCAGCTTAACAGCAATTACTTGCAAAGTCAATATTTGGCTAGAAAATGAACTTTATCCCCCAAAACACATTTCAACATCATTGCAGCCCTGCCTTAAAAGGACCAGCTAACCTCTTTTCAGTGATTGCTCCATTAACACAGGTGTGGGTGTTGATGAGGACATGGCTGGAGATTAATCTGTCATGATTAAGTAAGAATGACACCACTGGACACTTTAAAAGGAGGCTGGTGCTTGGCATCATTGTTTCTCTTCTGTTAACCATGGTTATCTCTAAAGAAACACGGCAGTCATCATTGCAATGCACAAAAATGGCCTAACAGGGAAGTGTATCGCAGCTAGAAAGATTGCACCTCAGTCAACAATCTATCGCATCATCAAGAACTTCAAGGAGAGAGGTTCCATTGTTGCCAAAAAGGCTTCAGCGCGCCCAAGAAAGACCAGCAAGCGCCAAGACCGTCTCTTAAAAGTGTTTCAGCTGCGGGATCGGGCTACCAGCAGTGCAGAGTTTGCTCAGGAATGGTAGCAGGCAGGTGTGAGTGCATCTGCACGCACTGTGAGGCGGAGACTCTTGGAGCAAGGCCTGGTCTCAAGGAGGGCAGCAAAGAAGCCACTTCTCTTCAGAAAAAACATCATGGACAGACTGATATTCTGCAAAAGGTACAGGCAGTGGACTGCTGAGGACTGGGGTAAAGTTATTTTCTCTGATGAATCCCCTTTTCGATTGTTTGGGACATCAGGAAAACGCCTCATTCGGAGAAGACAAGGTGAGCGCTACCACCAGTCTTGTCTCATGCCAACTGTTAAGCATCCTGAAACCATTCATGTTGTGGGGTTGCTTCTCAGCCAAGGGAATCGGCTCTCTAACAGTCTTGCCTAAAAACACAGCCATGAATAAAGAATGATACCAGAATGTCCTCCAAGAGCAACTTCTCCCAACCCTCCAAGAGCAGTTTGGCGATCAACAATGCCTTTTCCAGCATGATGGAGCACCTTGCCATAAAGCAAAGGTGATAACTAAATGGCTCAGGGAACAAAACATAGAGATTTTGGGTCCATGGCCTGGAAACTCCCCAGATCTTAATCCCATTGAGAACTTGTGGTCAATCATCAAGAGACGGGTGGACAAACAAAAACCTAAAAATTCTGACAAAATGAAAGTATTGATTGTGCAAGAATGGACTGCTATCAGTCAGGATTTGGTCCAGAAGTTGATTGAGAGCATGCCAGGGAGAATTGCAGAGGTCCTGAAGAAGAAGGGTCAACACTGCAAATATTGACTTGCTGCATTAACTCATTCTAACTGTCAATATAAGCTTTTGTTACTCATATGTTTGCAATTATTATATTTCTGTCTGTGATAAAACATCTGTCAAACACACATAAAAACCAGAAGGCAGCAGATCATGTGAAAATATAATATTTGTGTCATTCTCAAAACTTTTGGCCATGACTGTACATGCAGTATCTCAAGACACCAAGTAGGTGAGTGTATTTACACTGAGTATATACCGTTGGAAACTATTACACTTAGAAGCTTGTGCTTCCCATTTTTCTCCCTATATTCCCCTCTTGTTACAGATATTAGCATAATGCACTGGATACTACAATGTACTGGGTGTTGTGAACGTGTTGGAGACAATTTCTGAGCAGAGGCTCCCTCTGGTGGTTGCTGACGGTACTGAGGCTGTATCAAAAGACAGAGCCTCCTCACCTGCCAGCGATGACTGGCAATCAGGAGTCACTGACTGGGCTGATATAAGGGAGCTGCCTTCCCATGATCCTCACCGGTGATCAATTGTTGTTTCCTGGTTCATTTGGAAGTCTGCTGGTGTCTTTCCTTTGTCTGCTACCTTCAGATAAGATATTTTCTGCTTGTTTCTATTGTGTTTTCTATTTCCATTTTTTGTCTGCACCTTTGTGGATGATCTCAGCATTTTTGAAATCAGAAGTGTTGGAAGTTTTGCTAGTGTTTTGCTGGGTTGCAGATAGTATTCTGTCCTGTCCTGTCCTATTTAGGCAGTGTTTGGCCCCAGCGTTTGCTCACTCTATTTTCTGCCTGTGTTTGTGTTTCGTCTTGTCTAAGTGCCATTATATGTTTGGGGGCTGCCTATTCCTTTGTGGCTCTACTCCGGGGCAGTTAGCTTTCCTGTTTCTATCTTTAGGTGTAGCTAGCTCTCCGGCTGTGCCGAGGAGTCTAGGACCACCGTAGGTACGCTCCACAGCTGCTTCTAGTTGAGCGGTTAGTTTAGGGATCTGCAACCGATTTGTTTCCAACCTCTCAGGTGTTCGGCTGACTTGCTGTTTTGCTCCTGTCCTCCTCAGTTACCAAATCATAACAGAATCACAGGCCTTACTGAGAATTCAATGGTACTCAACAGAAGGGAAAAATAGTAAAAAAAAAAAAGTCAGAAAAAAAAGTCAGAAAAAAAGTCAGATTTATATATATATATATATATATATATATATATATATATACATTTTTCCCTCTTTTTCTCTGGAGGCTGAGGAGGAATTTTTTCTCAAAGAAAATCAAGCATTTGTCCAAGCGTGTGGAGCAGCTTGCTGCTGAAGTTCGGAGTATGGCAATCTATCTCACTCGGATGACTGTTGTAGAGCCTAAGATTCTTAATCCAGAGTTGTTTTTTGGGGATCGCTCTAAATTTTTGAATTTTAAAAATAACTGTAAGTTGTTTTTTGCCTTGAGGCCTACGTCCTCGGGGAACATTGCACAGCAGGCTCAAATTGTCATCTCCCTGTTGCGTGGCGACCCTCAGGATTGGGCCTTTTCCCTGACACCTGGGATCCTGTCTTGACTGATGTTGATGTGCTTTTCAGGCTCTGGGGTTGTTGTATGATGAACCTAATGTTACTGATCAAGCTGAGAAAACCTTGTTGGCATTGAAACAGGTTCAGGAAGCTGCAGAGCTATACTGTCAGAAATTCTAAAAGTGGGCAGTCCTTACTAAATGGAATGACGATGCCCTGGCAGCTCTTTTTCGGAAGGGTCTGGCAGAGACTGTAAAGGACATTATGGTGGGATTTTCTGTTCCGTCTGGGCTCAATGACTCTATTGCATTGGCCATTCAAATTGACAGACGTCTACGTGAGCGTAGAAATATGCGAGAGGTGGTGACACCTTGCGAGCCAGCCCCTGAGCCCATGCAGTGTGATGGAGTGGCTTCTGGGCTCAGCGTCATGAGTTTCGTAAGCGTAATAAGTTGTCCTTCTACTGTGGAGACGCTTCTCATGCTATTTCCGTCTGCCCCAAGCAGGTAAGACGTTTGGCGCGCTCAGTTGTTTTGGGTAGTGTTCAGACTAAATTTCTTTTGACTGTTACCTTGATTTGCTCCGTGTCCACATTTTCAGCTCAAGCATTTGTTGATTCAGGAGCAGCTATAAACCTGATGGATTTTGATTTTGCCAAACATTGTGGTTTTCCCATGATACCCCTGCGGAAGTCTATTCCTTTGCTGGGTATTTATTCTACCCCTTTGGCAGAGAATAAACCCCAGTTTTCGACCCAGGTGATAATGCGGGTTGACCTGGACCACCAAGAGAATTGCAAATTTTTGGTGTTACATAATTTACATGACATTATTGTACTGGGCTTTCCTTGGTTACAGACTCATAATCCTGTTTTGGATTGGAAGTCTGTGTCTGTGACCAGTTGGGGTTGTTAATGTGTTCGTAGTGACACTCCTGTTTTTTCTACCTCTCCTCAGTTGGAAGATGTCACCGACTATTTGGCTGATTTTTCTGATGTATTTAGTGAGAGTAAATCTGCGTCCTTGCCTCCGCATAGGAGTTATGATTGTGCGATTGAGTTGGTACCCGGTTGTAAATTTCCCAAGGGTCGGCTCTTCAATTTATCTGTACCTGAGCATGAGGCTATGTGATCATATATCAAGAGTCTTTGGAAAAGGGTCATATCAGACCATCCTCTTCACCTTTGGGTGCCGGCTTTTTCTTTGTGGCCAAGAAGGATGGTTCATTGAGGCCATGTATCGTCTCCTTAATAAGATCACGGTTAAATATCAATATTTGTTACCCCTGATTTCTGATTTGTTTTCCAGAGTGGAAGGTGCCAGTTGGTTTTCCAAGTTTGACCTTAGGGGGGCGTATAATCTTATTCGCATCAAGAACGGAGATGAATGGAAGACGGCGTTTAATACCCCTGAGGTGCATTTTGAGTACCAAGTGATGCCTTTTGGGTTCACTAATGCCCCTTCCGTCTTCTAGTCTTTCATGAACGATATTTTCCGGGACTTAGTGGATACGTTTCTGATTGTTTATTTGGACGATATTTTGATATTTTCCAACGACTGGGATTCTCATGTGGAACATGTTCGGAGGGTATTCCAGATTTTGAGAGAGAATGCTTTGTATGTTAAGGGATCGAAATGTCTCTTTGGAGTACAGAAGGTTTCATTTTTGGGATTAATTTTGTCCCCGTCTGCTATTGAAATGGACCTGGTCAAGGTTCAGGCCATTTGTGATTGGGTTCAGCCCACTTTATTGAAGGCTCTTCAGAGATTTTTGGGTTTTGCTAATTTCTAGCGTAAATTTATAAGTAATTTCTCTGGTATTGTGAAACCACTGACTGATTTAACCAAAAAGGGTTCTGATGTTGTAAATTGGTCTCCTGAGGCAGTTTCTGCATTTCAGGAGCTTAAGCGCAGATTCACTTCTGCTCCTGTTCTACGGCAACCTGATTTTCTCTACCATGTCAGGTGGAGATAGATGCGTCTGAGATTGGTGCAGGAGCCGTTTTGTCCCAAAGAGATCCTGTAACCTCTAAGATTAACCCTTGTGTCTTCTTCTCCCGAAAGTTTTCCCCAGCTGAACGTAATTATGATGTGGGGAATCGGGAATTATTGGCTATGAAGTGGGCGTTCGAAGAGTGGAGACATTGGTTGGAGGGAGCCAAACATCAAGTTGTTGTCCTCACTGATCACGAAAACTTGATCTATTTCAAATCAGCCAAACGATTGAATCCCAGACAAGCCAGGTGGGCCTTGTTTTTCACACATTTTAACTTTGTAGTCTCCTTCATCCCGGGTACTAAGAATGTTAAGGCGGATGCCCTCTCTAGGAGTTTCCTTGCGGATTCTATTGATGTGGCTGAGCCTACTGCCATTCTGAAAGAGGGTGTCGTTCTTTCCGCTATCTCATCCAGTTTGAGACTGGCCCTGGAGCAATTTCAGGGGGATAAACCTGAGTGCTGCCCTGCGGGGAAATTGTATGTCCCAGACCAATGGAGAGAAAAAGTTACGTCTGAAGTTCATTGCTCTGCGTTGGCTGGTCATCCTGGTATTTTTGGTACTAGAGATTTGGTGAGTCGGTCCTTTTGGTGGCCCACTTTATCTCACGATGTCAGGAATTTTGTGCAGTCCTGTGGGACTTGTTCTCATTCCAAGCCCTGTTCTCGCACTAGTGGATTATTAATGCCACTGCCGGTGCCCAGGAGGCCATGGACCCATATCTCTATGGATTTTATCTCCGACCTCCCTGTTTCTCAGAGAATTACTGTCATTTGGGTGATCTGTGATAGATTCTCCAAGATGATCCATCTTGTGCCACTGCCTAAGTTGCCATCCTCTTCCGAGTTGGTACCCTTGTTTTTTCAGCATGTGGTTCGTTTGCACGGCATTCCAGAGAACATTGTGTCTGACAGGGGAGTCCAGTTTGTTTTCAGATTTTTGAGGACATTCCGTTCTAAACTGGGAGTTCAGCTGTCTTTCTCCTCTGCGTTTCATCCTCAGACCAATGGGCAGACTGAGAGAACAAACCAGACCTTGGAGACTTATTTGAGATGTTTTATGTCTGCGGATCAGGATGACTTGGTCTCTTTTTTGCCCATGGCTGAATTCGCTCTTAATAATAGGGCCAGTTCTGCCACTCTGATGTCCCCTTTCTTCTGCAATTCCGGGTTTCATCCTCGATTTTCTTCGGCGCAGGTGGAGGCTTCTGTCTGTCCGCGTGTTGTCTCTGTGGTAGAGAGAATGCAGCAGATTTGGGATCAAGTGGTGGATAGGTTGTCTCTCTCTCAGGAGAAGGCTCAACGGTTTGCCAACCGACATAGGACTGATGGTCCTCGGTTTAAAGTGGGTGACTTGGTTTGGTTATCCTCAAAAAATATCCCTATGAAGGTTGCATCTCCAAAGTTTAAGCCAAGGTTCATTGGACCTTATAGGATCTTGAAAGTCCTTAATCCAGTTTCTTTTCGCTTGGCTCTTCCAGGGACGTTTAAGATTCATAACGTCTTCCACAATTCTTTATTGAAAAGGTTTTTCGAGCCAGAGGTTCCTATGGCTGCGCCTCCTGAGCCTGTTTTGGTTGGGGCAATCTGGAGTATGAAGTGGAGAAGATATTGGATTCTCATTTCGCTAGACGGAGACTCCAGTACTTGGTTAAGTGGAGAGGTTACAGTCAGGAGGACAATTCTTGGGTGTTTGCTTCTGACATTCATGTGGAGAGACTGGTTCTTGCCTATCACTGAGATCATCCTGATCGGCATGGTGGCGCAGGTGAGGGTTCGGTGACCCCTCCTCAAGGGGGGTACTGTTGTGAACGTGTTGGAGACAATTTCTGAGCTGAGGCTTCCTCTGGTGGTTTCTGATGGTACTGAGGCTGTATCAAATGACAGGGCCTCCTCACCTGCCAGCGACGACTGGCAATCAGGAGTCACTGAGTGGGCTGATATAAGGGAGCTGCCTTCCCATGATCCTCGCCGGTGATCAATTGCTTCCTGGTTCATTTGGAAGTCTGCTGGTGTCTTGCCTTCGTCTGCTACCTTCAGATAAGTTATTTTCTGCTTGTTTCTATTGTGTTTGCGATTTCCATTTTTTGTCTGCACCTTTGTGGAGGTTAGCCGGGTCCCCTCCTGGGGCCTGTGCTACTCTCTGTTTTTCAGTAGCCACTGTTATTTGTTCAATTGCTCTTTTCCTGCTTTTTGTGTTGCTGCGGGTTAGCCTTGTTCACACTGAGATCTGATTTAGTGGGTGGCGAGATCGTGTGATCTCAGCATTTTTGAAATCAGAAGTGTTGGAAGTTTTGCTAGTGTTTTGCTGGGTTGCAGATAGTATTCTGTCCTGTCCTATTTAGGCAGTGTTTGGCCCCAGCGCTTGCTCACTCTATTTTCTGCCTGTGTTTGTGTTTCGTCTTGTCTAACCGCCATTATATGTTTGGGGGCTGCCTATTCCTTTGGGGCTCTACTCTGGGGCAGTTAGCTTTCCTGTTTCTATCTTTAGGTGTAGCTAGCTCTCCGGCTGTGCCGAGGCGTCTAGGACCACCGTAGGTACGCTCCACGGCTGCTTCTAGTTGTGCGATTAGTTTAGGGATCTGCAACCCATTGGTTTCCAACCTCTCAGGTGTTTGGCTGCCTTGCTGTTTTGCTCCTGTCTTCCTCAGTTACCAAATCATAACAGAATCACAGGCCTTACTGAGAATTCAATGGTACTCAACAGAAGGGAAAAATAGTAAAAAAAAAAAAGTCAGAAAAAAAAGTCAGAAAAAAAAGTCAGATTTATATAATATATATATATATATATATATAATATATACATTTTTCCCTCTTTTTCTCTGGGGGCTGAGGAGGAATCATAACAACTGGGTATTTCAATGGAAAATATGCAATTTTGACACCGCAACATTCACTGCTGCTTGTTTCTGAGAAAAAAAACATGGAGTCAAAATCGTTACTGCACCTGTAGATAAATTCTCAGAAGAGTGTAGTTTGCACAATGGGGTCGCTTGAGGGAGCAGATTTTGCTCTTCTGGCGCTTAGGGGCTCTGTATATGGAGTCTGCAAACTATTTTAGGAATCTTTGTGCTCCAAGAGTCAAATAGCGCTCCTTTGCTCCCGAGTCATGCGGTGTGGCTAAACAGTACAGTACAACAACATATGGGGAGTTGCCAAGTACAGTAGAATTTGGGTGACAACTTTTGGTGCCATTTTTACCCATTTCCCTGTGTGACAATGTAAAATTTGGGGCTAAAACAACATTTTTGCTATAAAAATGTAATTATTTTTTCTTGACAGCCCAATTATATAAAATTCTGTGATATATTCTGTGTCAATATGATCACTGCAACCTTAGATGAATTCATTGAGCGATGTAGTTTGTAAAATGGGGTTACATATGGGGAGGTGGTGGTTTTGCTGTTCTGGTACCTCATGGGCTCTTCCAATGTGACATGGCACATGCAAACCATAACAGCAAAATCTGCACTACAATATGGCGCTCCTAACATTTTGAGCTTTCCAATGTGCCTGAAAAGTATTTCCTGATAACTTGTAGGGCATTGGTGCACTCTGAAGAAATTGCACAACATACTCTGAAGTCCACTTTTTCCAATTAGCCCATATAAAATTTAAAAGCCTGCAGTTAAAACAACATTTAGTGGTAAAAAATTTAATTATTCATTCTTCACCGCCTAATGGTATAAAATTATGTGACACATCTATAGTGTTAATAAGCTCACTGTACCTGTTGATGAATATATTAAGGGGAGTAGTTTGTAAAATGTGGTCACTTGTAGGGTTTCCACTGTTTAGGCACATCAGGGGCTCTGCAAACATGACATGGTGCACTTATCTTTTCAAGCCAATTTTGCACTCCAAAAGTCAAATTTTCCTCCATCCCTTTTGAGTCCTGCCGTGAGCCACAACAGTAGTTTTCCATTACATATGAGACATCTGTGTACTCAGGAGATATTGCACAACAAATTGTGTGGTACATATCTCGTGTTACCCTTGTGAAAATGCAAAATTTGAGGCTAAAGCAATATTTTTATACGTAAAATGTGATTTTTCATTTTCATGGCTCTTCTGGCTGGACATCCACACTGGTTTGCCTCTTTAACCTCTATTCTTACTATGAAATGTTGTTCCCAATATTTCTTTAAGTACTTACCTGCATTTAAATCCTGAGTGTCTCCTGAATGTTTCATGTGGGCTTTATGCATACACTATGGGACTCGTCTCTTTACTTAACTAAATACAGATCTTTTTGCATATAACATTGATTTAAGTGACACTGTTTAATTTAATTTTGTATGCATAAATCCCACTGAATTCACTCTGATTTCATTTCCTTTTCTCACCTTATTTGCTTCCTGTATGCTGTAATTTATAGGGTATTGTTTTTGAGCCATTTTTGGCTGAATCTATTGATCTATTAGGGCAGCGCGGTGGCTCAGTGGTTAGCACTGCAGCCTTGCAGCGCTGGAATCCTGGGTTTGAATCCCACCAAGGACAACATCTGCAAGGAGTTTGTATGTTCTCCCTGTGTTTGCGTGGGTTTCCTCCGGGTACTCTGGTTTCCTCCCACACTCCAAAAAACATACTGATAGGGAATCAAGATTGTGAGCCCTATCGGGGACAGCGACGATAATGTGTGCAAACTGTAAAGCGCTGTGGAATATGTTAGCTCTATATAAAAGTTTCACTCTTGATTTTGTGTAGGATTTGTAGTTATTTAGGAGAGCTTTACATTGTTTAGTCTAATTATAGGGTTCTAAACGCAACTTTGTATCTGCTCTTGATTCCAGCCAATTTTGCACTCCAAAAGTTGAATGGTGCTCCTTTCCTTCTGAGTCCCGCCCTGCCCAAACGGTAGTTTTGCACAGCATATTAGGTATCGGTGTACTCGGGAAAAATTACACAACAAATTGTATTGTACATTTTCTCATGTTACCCTAACTTTCAATAGCAAGGTGGCATTACCCCATTATTAACCCATTAGCCACCGCTAAAGGCAATTGGAATAGACGGGCTAAGTGCCAGAAAAGGCGCATCTAATAATAGATGTGCCTTTTCTGGGGTGGCTGGTGGCAGATGTTAGTAGCCAGGGGGGCACAAAAACAATGGTCCCTCCCTAGGCTATTAATATCTGTCTTTAGTCACTGGCTTTCCCTGTCTGGCGGAGAAAATACCGCGGGAGCCCACGCATTTTTTTACAACGAATTTACATATTAAATTAACACCTACACGTCCGAAATTTTGCACACATTCACTCATATAATTATTAGTTAAACCATATATCAAACTACATGAAATGAAATGGTTTACTGTATGTAAACCATGTGTCATTTCTTGTCGGGTTCAGTAAGGATTTTACAGAAGCCGGCAATTGAATTAGCGGCTATTATGTTATGTAGAAGTGTATGAACTATAAATATATATATATGTGTCACAATGACATGTATATATATATATATATATATATATATATATATATGTATTCTATGTGTATGTATCTATTCTTTACATTCTTTATTAAACCTGTCAGTGTGATTTTACAGTATAGCGCACTGAATTGCCAGCTTTTCTAAAGGACACTTGTGGGTATTTCTCGCAAGTCACACATCTTGTGCATGCGTAATCTGGATTTTTCTCGCCCCCATAGACTTGCATTGGCGTACTATGGGCATAATGCGCTGACAATCGCAGCATGCTGCAATTGTCTCGCACCGTAAAATACGGGCGAGAAATATACGGATGATGAGAGCTGCCCCATAGAGAAATATTGGTTCAAGTGTAATGGGTTGTTTTAACGCCTCTCATTTGTCCGTATTCCTCTCTAGTGTGCCGCCGGCCTAAAGCTGTTTCTTGTCTATGTGTTTGCTTGTGAGCAACAAAGAAATAGAGAAAGACAGAGAAGAACACGGTGTCGGCGTTATTGGAGACACCCCGTTATTGAAGTGCAGGAGAGCTATGGAGCCTACCACACCCTATACAGCGAGCTCAATGTGAACCCGAAGAAATTTCTGGAATATACCAGGATGTCTCAAGAGACCTTTCGGGATTTACTTGGTCATGTCCAAGGAGCCATCCGGAGACAGGACACCCAGCTCCGTAGAGCGATTCCTGCAGAGAAACGTTTCCTGGTCACATTAAGGTACGTAATAACTATAAACAAACGCCTGTCATAATTATTCTTGTTCTGCCTTGGATTATTTTTTTTCTCCTTTATCTGTTTAGCATCTTAATTTTTTTCTTTCTCTGTTTGGCAGATTACTGGCTACGGGAGAGACTCAATCATCGCTCCATTTTTATTACCGGCTAGGAATTTCCACCCTGTCTGGAATTGTTTCGGACACCTGCCGGGCTTTGTGGAACATTCTCTGGGATGAATTTATCCCCTTACCCATCGCTGAAATGAGGCTGCAAATTGCCGACAAATTCTGGCGAGTGTGTAATTTCTCCAACTGTTTGTGAGCTGTGGATGGAAAGCACATGTGTAGCCCAGCTATGCAGGCACACATAAAAATCCAGGAGAGTGCACAGGAAGGTAACAGCAAAGCTTGATATCTATGCACTTCACTCACACTTTTAGACACACCCATCAGGGGTGTAGGAGGTGGTGACATGTAGCAGAGCTGAGTCAAGCTTCCTGTCTCAGGACAGTTCAGTCAGTTTCCTGTCGTCGGACAGTGCAGATCAGTGCCAGTGGAGTCTGGACTTGGAGAGAGAGAAGGGACGACTGAATCCTCGCAGAGCTAACGTAGCTCACCTGACAAGCAAGTGGAGGCTAGTACGAGTGAAGTGGATCATCCTAGCCTAGTCAGAGCTACCCTTAATCAGTACCTCAACAGAAGCTGGAGGAAGGAGGATACTGAGAGCTGCTCGGCGAGCTCTAGAAGAAAGCTGACATTACCATCGAAGTTACCATTGCTTGTGCTAAGAGCGAGAGCAGGGCGAAGGGCACAGTGGAGAAGTTAAAGAAGTGCTTTAGGTATTGGACTGCCTGCACTAAATTGCCGGACACCGGAGTCCGAGGTGTTGCTACAGTTTCAAGCTTAGTGACAAGATTACCGGAGGCATCTGGACTACAGGTCGCAGAGAGCAGCCCTAAGTGTCAATACGTAACCGGAGTCAGGTGGAACAGGGACTTTGAGTCAAGTGCACGACAAAAGTAAGGACTTAGTTTCATCACTTAGAAGGCTCCACCACAACGTTGGCCGGGCAGTACAGCTATAGAGAAAGCTGGAGTTTCAGAGTTAACTTCGCTTCAGGCAAGTTGGACTCACATGTACATTGAAGTTAAGGAGGCCTCTAACCTGCTCAGCTGTTACCGGAATGTGCACTCTCCACCCCGACCAGCTCCCCGGGATCTGCTTGAACCATCATCAGTAAAAGGTATGAAAAGAAGCTGCATTGTGTTTGGCTGAATTCTTACTACACCCTGCATCATCATCATCATAGACTTCCAGGGACCCGTCTCACCTGTGGGAGACTTACTACCAAGCTGCCCCATAACATCCCCTGTGAAAGTCCTTAGAGCAGCGCTGGTACAATTTACCAGAAACCGCAGGTGGCGTCACGAACTACCTACCTTAAAATCCCCTGTAAATACTCCCCCATTGCACGACCGCCAGGGCCACGGATCGAGCCACCGCTACCAGTGACAACTCCCATAGATTTCCATGGGCTCGGCTCCGAGTACCCCATAGCCCTGGTATCCACAATTGTGGTGCGTGGTCGCAACAACTTTGGCGTCACGAACAGGATGCGAAACTTGCAATTGCGAGTCCTGTGTGCCTATATTGACTGTTTGTGCAGAAAAGACTGTGTGCTGTGTTGGCGCCAAATACCGCCATCTTTACCGCAATATTCGCGCCCTCAGGCGCTGGTGAAGAAGGGGGGCGTACCTGTAAAAGCGCGCTGTTGCCTGGCTCCGCCCCCAGCTCTGACGCGGCGGCAGGTCCTGTGAAACAGGAAGTGAACGCTCTGACATCACAGTCCAGCGACGAAGGTCCTGTCTCCACCGCTGTGCCTGCAACGAAGGTCCTGTCTCCACCGCTGTGCCTGCGACGCTGCAGCCTGCAAAAGAGGTAGGCTCAGATTAACCAAGGGGGCATCAATATGTCGCAGCAACCGGCAGACGGAGTGGCCCCCGCCGGAGGCCCCAATAGCCCACCGCTTGGCGTTGTAGTGCAGGATGGAGGTGCGGGCCCCTCACCCGGTCCGGTGGTCCCGCTTATGCCCCTAGCGCTCCCATACATGCCTGGAGCGAAGTGGCTCCCCCAGTACAGCGGCGAGCCAGGCACCCTGCCAGGATTTAAAAGGAAAATATGTAGCATCTTAGATATGTATTCCATGACTGAAAAGCAAAAAGCTGCTGTGGTAATAGGACAGTTAGCTGGTGCGGCTGAGAGAGAAGTAGAGACTTGGCCCATTGCAGACCAGGAGTCGGTACCTGCGATACTCTTAAAGCTACAGGCCATCTTCGAGGACCACACAGAAACGGATCTCCGGATGGCATTTTATCAGTGCTTCCAGAAACCGGGTGACAGTATTAGGGACTACGCCTGCCGACTACAGGGGGCCCTGCGAGCTCTTAAACAGGCTAACCCCACAAGTCCCATTGATGAGAGCCAAATGTTAAAAGAGCAATTCGTGCGGGGACTGAGGTCTCCAGAGGAAGGCAGGACTGTAAACTGGTGGTCCTTAGATCATCCAGATGCCACTTTTGATGCTCTAAAGGACATGGCAATAAAGGGACTGCGACCCCTGGAAAAGCCTGAGGTGGCAAATCAGTATCACCCGGGTGAAGCCACTCTTAAGCCGGCAGTACCCACCTTTTCTCCGCAGGTGGCGGAAGCTAAAATGCAGATGGCGCCCCCTAGTGAGTTGGAATGTCTGCGCTCAGAAGTGCGCCAGCTGACTAAGAACTTGGCCACTGTCATGGAGGCCCTGCAACTGCGGAAAGAGGAAGGAGGGAAGATCCAACTAGCCGACTGTCCGGAGGATGTCCCTTGGATGAACCGGAGGAAATGGAGGACGTCGCCACACCAGAGGAGGACCACGCCACCCCCAGGAGCGACTCCGGAGCAACACCATCCTCGCCGGGAGATCGTCTGCTCTCGCTGCAATCAAAAAGGTCATATGGCTCAGCAATGTCCTTTAAACGAGCCGATCCTGGGTCAGAGGGCCAACACCCAGGAGTAGATTCATCAGGCCCCTTAGACTGGAACCGCAGGTTCGTGGGTGGACGGCCCTACCTGTCCATGATTCTGGACGGGATTGCAATCCCTGCACTGCTGGACACTGGATCTCAGGTGACCATCATACCTGACGTCCTTTACAAAAAATTTTGGTCCATGGACAGTCTCCAGCCCCCGAGCCCTGACTTGATAGTGTACGCCACCAATGGTCTCCCTGTTGAAGTAATTGGAGCCAAAAACGTAAACGTAAAAGTGGGCAGGGTGGAGCTGAAGGATCAGGGACTTTTAGTGGTAAAGACTGTAAATGAGGAGAATGCCTTAAATGTGATACTAGGTACTAACATTATCAGTAACTGTCTGGGAGAAGTTGTGTTTTTGCTCCAACAGCTCGCTGAAATTGCCAGGCCAAAGCAGAAGGGAGTGATCCAGAGGGAGATCCGGGCCCTGATGTGCCAGCAGCAAGCGGAGCTTACAGATGGTGAAATCGGTAATGTACGGGTCACAGACTCGAACCCCATTGTAATACCCCCAATGAGTGAAATGTTAATATGGTGTAGAGCAGCCATAGGTCTGAGGGGACAGAACTACCAAGCAGTAGTAGAACCCCATCGCTCAGAACACAGACCTACACTCATGATTGCTAGAGGGGTAGTGGAAGTAGTAAATGGGAGAGTACCAGTACGACTTCTCAACTGGGGGGACGATGAAGTAAATTTGCCACGTTATGCTACAGTTGCTAAATTACATGCCGTAGATAACAATTCTATCCTCACAACAGAGTCCTTAGCCTCCCGCCAACCAGCGGAGGATAATGATCCGGCAACCCCGGTAGCGGACTGGTGTCAGCAGCTTCATATAGGGACAGACACCACTTCCGTCCACCAGAAACAGGGGGTACTACGGGTGGTACAAGAGTACTCACAAGTATTTAGCAAGCACCCACTTGATTTTGGGACCATTAAGGGAGTACAGCATCATATTCCTACAGGCAGTCATCCTCCCATCAAAGAGCGGTACAGGCCCATACCTCCAGCCCATTATCAGAAAGCTAAGGAAATGCTGCATGACATGAAGAAAGCCGGGGTGATAAGGGATAGTTGTAGCCCCTGGGCAGCACCTCTGGTTCTAGTGAAGAAAAAGGATGGTAGCATGCGAATGTGTGTAGACTATAGGCAAGTAAATCGTATAACACATAAAGATGCATACCCATTACCACGTATAGAGGAATCCTTAGCTGCTCTGAAAACGGCTAACTACTTTTCTACCCTCGATCTTACTAGTGGGTACTGGCAAGTGGCTGTGGCTGAGGAGGACCGGGAGAAAACTGCTTTCACCACCCCAATGGGACTCTGCGAGTTCGATAGGATGCCGTTTGGTCTCAGCAGTGCCCCAGGAACATTCCAGAGGGTGATGGAGAGCTGTCTGGGACATCTCAACTTCGAAACTGTGCTGCTGTACTTGGACGACGTAATTGTGTACTCTAAGACATATGAAGATCATCTGAAGCACCTGGCGGAGGTATTTGAGTCATTGTCCAAGTTTGGGATAAAACTAAAGCCCTCTAAATGCCACCTGCTCAAACGGAAGGTACAGTACTTGGGACACATTGTCAGTTCCGAAGGAGTAGCGCCGGACCCCGAGAAGGTCACAGCTATACAGAAATGGCCAGAGCCGAAGAACTTGAAAGAGGTGCGTCAGTTCCTGGGATTAACAGGTTACTACAGGAGGTTTGTAAAAGATTACACTAAGAAAGCGGCACCTTTGCAGGACCTCCTGGTAGGACAACCTCTTAAGGTACTGCCACACTAAGCTATCCCGCTAGCGATCTCGTTAGCGTTGCATACTAATGAGATCGCTAGCGGGATTGTTTCTATATCGCTAAATGCGGCCACATTTAGCGATATAGTTAACGACGCTATGGCCGTTAGCGATCTTCTTAACGACTTTAGCGGTACAAAAGTACCGCTAAATCGCTAAGAAAAGGTGCCACACAGCGATTAGATACTTACCCAGCGGGAGCGCCAGCGATGAAATAGGGTCCGGAACGATTCCAGCGACGAGCGAGATCACAGCAGGAAGCTCGTCGCTGGAAGCTGCCGCACTGAACAATATCGCTAACGGGATCGCTAAATAGTGACGTTTTTTAGCGATCCCGTTAGCGATATTGTTTAGTGTGGCATACCCTTTAAGAGCAGAAACCTTCCATTCAATTGGGGAAAAGAACAAGCTGAGGCATTCAAAGAGATGAAAGAGATCCTTACCGGCGATGAAATCTTAGCCTACCCAGATTACAGCCAACCGTTCCTGCTATACACAGATGCCAGTAACGAAGGATTAGGAGCGGTCCTCAGTCAGAAGCAGAACGGCCAAGAAAAAGTCATCGCATATGCCAGCAGAAAACTCAGGCCAACTGAGAGGAATCCGGAAAACTATAGCAGCTTCAAACTGGAGTTCCTGGCGCTGGTCTGGGCCATTACCGAAAGATTTAAACATTACCTTGCCTCCAACCGGTTCACTGCGTTTACAGACAACAACCCCTTGACGCATCTGGAAACAGCCAAGCTGGGAGCCATGGAGCAACGTTGGATGGCTCGGTTATCAAACTACCAGTTTACCATCAAATACAGAGCGGGCCGTAAAAATGCTAACGCGGACGCCTTGTCCAGAATGCCGCATGAATCTGACACAGAGGAAGAGTCAGACGATCTGGAGGAAATCGAGCTACCTGCGTTCCACCGAAATGGGATGGTCCAAGAGCAACGAGTCTACAGAAAGCGGTGTGGTGAGATGTTGAACCCTTTACCTCATCACAGCTGGAGGGAGACTCAGGACAGCGATCCCGTGGTCAGCCGTATCAAGGAGTTGATAAAACAGGAAGGTTCCTCCTTGGAGAAAGATGCATCCATGCCAGCAAAGCTCCTGTGGAACGAGAGAAGCCGGTTGTTCATATACCGTGAGAAGTTGTGCAGGAGATACGTCGACCCAAGGACCCATGAGATGGTTTGGCAAATAGTGGTCCCGAGAGCAGACATCCAAATGGTGCTGGAAGCATACCACGATCAAGCAGGACACTTTGGCTGGAGAAAGCTGGAGACCCTGTTGAGGTGCCGGTTCTACTGGTAGGGATGCGCAGCTCCATCGAGAAGTGGTGCCGGAACTGTGGACCCTGTGGCCTCAGGCGAAAAGACTACAGTAGCCAGAAGGCACCCTTGCAGCCTATCCGGACGACTCGTCCCTTGGAGATCGTAGCATTGGATCACGTCAAGTTGTCCCCAAGCAGGTCAGGATACACATATGCCCTGACCATGGTGGATCACTATTCCCGGTTTCTGGTGGTCGCCCCTGTCAAAGATATGACAGCAGAGACAGCAGCAAGAACCTTCCAAGCAAGTTTCTGCAGACCACACGGATATCCGGAGCAGGTACTGACTGATCGAGGTCCGGCCTTTGAAGCTTAACTGTTTCAGGAATTCTGTCAACTGTATGGATGTAAAAAGATCAGAACAACACCATACCACCCTCAGACCAACGGCCTTTGTGAAAAAATGAATCACATTGTCATCGACTTACTGAAAACTGTACCACTGGAAGAAAGAAATCGGTGGCCAGACTTGTTACCTGACCTGGTCGACTTGTACAACCATATCCCAGTAAGTTCCACCAACTGCACTCCAGCCTACCTTATGAGAGCAAGGCCGGGAAGGCTGCCAATGGACTTAGAACTCGGTGTGGTAGAACCAGAGGCTGATAACAACGCTGAAGATTGGGACAAAAATCGACAAGAACAGTACAAGAGAGTACAAGCCTGCGTAGAAGACAGTCTTAACAAAGTAAGAGAAAAGCAAGAGATGAACTATAACAAAAATGCTCCCGCTAAGCCTTTAATGCCTGGAGAAATGGTGCTCAAAAGGAAAAGAAGAACACACAAGTTGGATGATCATGGAACAGGAGTAGGGTTGAGCATTCCGATACTTCCGATACCTGAAATCCAATGTAAGTCTATGGGAACAAAATATCGGAAATACTTCCGATACTTACTTCCGATATTTTGTTCCCATAGACTTACATTGGATTTCAGGTATCGGAATATCGGAATGCTCAACCCTAAACAGGAGCCATATGTCATGCAAAATTCCAATTTCGATAACAGCAAGGTCTGTACCATCAGCAAGGATGGAGGAAAAACGACGGCAACTGTGTCTAGAGATCATTTGAAGTTGTGTCCTGGCCCATTAGAGCTCCGTGAAGAAAACCCTGTTGTCCATCAAGAAGAGAGTGCTGAAGCGGTCATACACACGGATTTGGGAGATTTACCTGCAGATTGGCCCAGATTAGGAGACGCTGTAATTATTCCTGTGCTGCAGTTTTATCAACCGCAAGAGGAGTCTCTACAACCGGTCATACCAATTGTGCCAGTAGAGCCAGTTCCAGAAGAACCTGTTCCGGCAGACCCTCAACCGTTAGAACCCCAAGAAGCGGACCCGCAAGAAGCAGCGCCACAAGAAGTGGAATCCCTTGGTGAAGCTGGTGAAGCAGTACCGCCTCGTCCAGTCACTAGCACGCTTGCCAGATCCATAGAAAGGTTGAGACAGTATTATAGTTTGCCGAACAGAAAGGTTAGAGAATACCATACCTGACGCTACCCCACGTAGGTCAGAACGTATCACTAAAGGTAAACTACCTATTCGCTATCAGGAGTAGTCCTAGTAGACTAGTTAGCAAGACCCAGATAGGGTTTATTGCATCTGAAAAATTGTATAAAGTTTGAGAAAGTATTAATGTAATTATTTGAAATGTGTTTTAACCATGCCAATGGACTGCGTGGCTGTGGACTGTGCCAGCCCAGAACTTGTCTTTGTAAATAGTTGCGCTTCGGTGCATTATCTTGGTTTTACATGAAACCACTACTATCAACCTCTGAAGAAAAACCCGTATGGTGTGGCCTAGAGTGAGGTCTGCAGTCAGAAGTCCTGCAGCCCACCCAGGACCCACGTGGGAGGTTTTTGGTGCGGGTCCTCCACAAGTATCTTGTATATATGAAAATGTCTCGATATTTTGATACTTTTGTATTTTCTTACTGTACAAAATGTAACGTTCAAGAATTCGTACCTCCCGGATGGGAAGAGTTGAAATGTTGTTGTTAATGCAAAACAAAATGTTCTTTTTGTCTTTTACAGCCCGGGAGTGCTGTGTTTTACCAAGGGGGGATGTGTAGCCCAGCTATGCAGGCACACATAAAAATCCAGGAGAGTGCACAGGAAGGTAACAGCAAAGCTTGATATCTATGCACTTCACTCACACTTTTAGACACACCCATCAGGGGTGTAGGAGGTGGTGACATGTAGCAGAGCTGAGTCAAGCTTCCTGTCTCAGGACAGTTCAGTCAGTTTCCTGTCGTCGGACAGTGCAGATCAGTGCCAGTGGAGTCTGGACTTGGAGAGAGAGAAGGGACGACTGAATCCTCGCAGAGCTAACGTAGCTCACCTGACAAGCAAGTGGAGGCTAGTATGGGTGAAGTGGATCATCCTAGCCTAGTCAGAGCTACCCTTAATCAGTACCTCAACAGAAGCTGGAGGAAGGAGGATACTGAGAGCTGCTCGGCGAGCTCTAGAAGAAAGCTGACATTACCATCGAAGTTACCATTGCTTGTGCTAAGAGCGAGAGCAGGGCGAAGGGCACAGTGGAGAAGTTAAAGAAGTGCTTTAGGTATTGGACTGCCTGCACTAAATTGCCGGACACCGGAGTCCGAGTGTTGCTGCAGTTTCAAGCTTAGTGACAAGATTACCGGAGGCATCTGGACTACAGGTCGCAGAGAGCAGCCCTAAGTGTCAATACGTAACCGGAGTCAGGTGGAACAGGGACTTTGAGTCAAGTGCACGACAAAAGTAAGGACTTAGTTTCATCACTTAGAAGGCTCCACCACAACGTTGGCCGGGCAGTACAGCTATAGAGAAAGCTGGAGTTTCAGAGTTAACTTCGCTTCAGGCAAGTTGGACTCACATGTACATTGAAGTTAAGGAGGCCTCTAACCTGCTCAGCTGTTACCGGAATGTGCACTCTCCACCCCGACCAGCTCCCCGGGATCTGCTTGAACCATCATCAGTAAAAGGTATGAAAAGAAGCTGCATTGTGTTTGGCTGAATTCTTACTACACCCTGCATCATCATCATCATAGACTTCCAGGGACCCGTCTCACCTGTGGGAGACTTACTACCAAGCTGCCCCATAACATCCCCTGTGAAAGTCCTTAGAGCAGCGCTGGTACAATTTACCAGAAACCGCAGGTGGCGTCACGAACTACCTACCTTAAAATCCCCTGTAAATACTCCCCCATTGCACGACCGCCAGGGCCACGGACCGAGCCACCGCTACCAGTGACAACTCCCATAGATTTCCATGGGCTCGGCTCCGAGTACCCCATAGCCCTGGTATCCACAATTGTGGTGCGTGGTCGCAACACACATACGGATTACCAAACCCGCCAGATCTGAATCGGAGTACTTTAACTACAAGAAATATTTTTCTGTAGTGCTCATGGCAATAGCAGATGCAGATTGTCACTTTATCGCAGTGGACATTGGAGCTTTTGGCTGTGGCAATGACTCCCAGACTTTTAAGAACTCGGATATGGGCCGACGTTTGTATGGAAAAAATTTTAATCTACCCCTGCCAAGACCTCTCCCCAACACTCAAGGCCCACCGATGTCATTTGTTATGTTTGGGGATGAGGCCTTTCAAATGTGTGAAAACCTACTGAAGAGATATTCCAGTCGATACCTGAACCACACTAAAAGATTTTTAACTACAGACTGACCAGGGCCCAGAGAACTGTTAGTGTACCTTTGGGATTCTTGTCTCAAAATGACGCATTCTTGGGACAGCCATTAATCTTAAAATGGAGACAGTCGATGAGGTGGTCAAAGCCTGTGTGGTTCTCCACAATTACATAATGGCCAAGGAGCGACCTAACATTGAACTAGATGAACCAGTTGCAAACCCATTGCCAGATTACCAGCATCACCCTCTGTGGTCAACAGTTGAAATTGCCCACATGAGGGACCAATTTGCTGCCTACTTTGTTTCTGACATCGAACGTTTGGCATGGCAAGATGATATTGTGTAAAATGTTCTGTTGGGTTTGGGTCTGTACCCGTCATGTTTAAAATGTTCCTAATGTTTGCTGTTAATAAACAACGTGTTTTGATACCTGTACCGAGTCTCCCATGTCTTTCCTTTCAAAACCACTTATGATGTCAGTGGTATGGTAGTTGACATCATTACATCCTGTGTCTCTTCTGCAGTATCTATTGGACCCAGACTGAAGAGACGATGGAGGTATAATACAAAGCAAATCTATACTCACCAGGTCATGTGTCAGAAATAGTGAGTTCATGATGCACAAAACCCAGCATTATGAATTCACTATTTCTGACACCTGTCCAGGTGAGTATAGATATGCCTTGTATGACCTCCATTGTCTCTTCAGTTTGTGGTGAAATAGATTATGTAGACTGAAGAGACAATGGAGGTAATACAAGGCATATCTATACGCACCATGCCATTTTTCAGAAATAGTGAGTGCAGGATCCTGGGTTTTGTGTATCCTGAATTCACTATTTCTAGCAGCTGGTCAGGTGAGTATAGATATGACTTGTATTACCTCCATTGTCTCTTCAGTCTGCGTCACATAGATTAAGCAGGCTGAAGAGATTCTGGAGAAAATACAAGTAATATTAGTTTTTGACTACTCATAGCTCCATACCAAACACAAGAAGCAAAGCTGCAGTGTTCTACTTGTCTCACTCCTGGAGCTATGAGGTGGCAAAAACACAAAGTGTACGGTGCTGTGTGTGTAGTCGACGCACGGTGTGTGTTGCCAGCGGCGAAATACACAAAGAAATGAACAGTATTGGGGGGCAAAAAAAATGTACATTTATTTACACAAATAAAAAATTATCTGCGGCGGCTTGGGGTAGAGTGACGGTGTTGTTGAGGTGTGACGCCTGGCTGGATAAAGACGACGCAGGGGTTGCAGGAGAAGGACGATTAAACTAGTGGGGTCAGGGATAGTACTGGAGGCATGGGACGGGAGAGACACACTGGAAGGGCGAGACAAACCTGACATCACAGACACATTGGGAGGTGAGGGGGAGGGAGTGCGATAGTCCGCGGTTTTTTTCCCCATAGTTGGGATTTGCGCTGGTGTCTGGGGAGCCTCGGTGTGGTGTCTCCCTGCTGCCTGGTGATGGTGGCCGGCCTGTCAAGGTCCGGGTCCTGCTGCTGCATGCTGGTGGTGAAAGTCATGCCAGGATCCGGGTGCTGCTGCTCTGCAGCTGGGACCAGATGATGGTGGCTGGCCTGTCAAGGTCCAGATGCTGCTGCAGCATGCTGGTGATGGTGATGGAGGTCATGCCAGGGTCTGGGTGCTGCTGATGGGACCTGGTGATGGTGGCCAGCCTGTCAAGGTCTGGGTGCTGCTGCTGCATGCTGGTGGTGGTGGGCTGTCCAACAGCACTTCGGCATGGTGGTGGCGCTGTATTGGTGTCCGGCAGGGATTGGAATGGTGGTGGCCGTGCAGTGGTATGCAGCAGAACTCAGCATTGAGGTCAAGCGTGTCAGTGTTGGCACAGGTGGAAATGCCACCACTAACTGCTGAAAATACCGAGTCTGTTGCATAGACTGCATGCAAGCAGCATTCAGCTGGTGATCAGGAGTAAGGTGTTCAGACATGCTCCATTCTATCTGATTAAAAAAATGATGTGCTGGCCTCTGGAGGTCGGCTTTCAGATGGTCAAGGCTTTGCTTGACATCCTGGATAAGTGTCTGCATATGGTTGAAACCACTTTCCAGTCTGTCTCCCAGCACCTTGAGGCTATCATGGAAGATTGAGCTCAAGTGCATAAACTCGGGCATAAGTGTTGTGAACGCTTTGGATCTGACTTCAGAGTTTGGGCTCCCTCTGGTGGCTGCTGATAGTAATGAAGCTGCTTCGGCTAACACAAGTCCATCAACTGGGGGTAATGAGTGGAAATCAGGTAGCACTGACTGGGGAGATATAAGGGGGTAACCTTCCCATGATCCTCGCCAGTGATTGGTTGTTCTTCCTTGTTCCATTTGGATGTCAGCTTGCTTCCTGCTGTTTCCTGCAACGTTAAGTTATTTGCTGCTTGTTTCTTTTGCATTTGTTTTCCTTTTGTTTTCTGCCCTGTTGGTGTGGGGACAGTCAGGTTCCCCAGCTGGGGCCTGCGCTGGTCTCTGTTTCTCATTTACCACTGTTTTTGTTCAGTCCCTGTTATTTCAGTATCTGCTGGTTAGCTACCAGCTCACACCAGAGTTCTGATCTAGCAGGGGAGAGATCGTGTGGTCTCAGTATTTTTTGGAAATCAGAAGTGTTGGAATTTTTCTTAGGGTTTTGCCTGATTGCAGACAGTATTCTTTCCTGTCCTATTCTATCTAGACAGTTTTGGGCCCCAGCGTTTGCTTGTTCTATTTTCTGCCTGTGTTCATCTTGTCTCACTGCCAATATATGTGTGGGGGCTACCTATTCCTTTGGGGTGCTACTCCGGGGCAGTTAGCTTTGCCCTTTCTCTCTTTAGGCTTAGTTAACTCTCCGGCTGTGTCGAGGCGTCTAGGTCATTGTAGGTACGTCCCACGGCTACTTCTAGTTGTGCGGTCAGTTTAGGGGTCTGCAATCCGCTAGTTACCAACATCTCTGGGTGTCTGGTTGCCTTTGCTATTTTTGCTACTGTCCTTCTCGGCTACCAGATCATAACACATGAGTGTCCTGTCCGAGGCCTTCTGCCGCTGGTGGGAATAGCCCAAAAATCCAGTGGCAGAGACCGGGACAGGGGAACACCTGATGGACCAGCTTCCTGGTCTCCAGTCTGTGTTGCAGGCCCACTTGCTGCTGCGCTGGTGGATGGCTGGAACGGGTCCGTGGCTGTTCGATGAAGGACTGCTCCAGAACCAGGCTCAAGGGTGCTGCTCCAGGTGCTGTGAAAAGAAAAGAAAAACATTAGTACCAAACATTTACAATAGTAAAAGTGCCAATTCCTGTGGAATAGAAAAATAAAGATTAGGCAATACAACACAATCCAATACACCACAAAAATACTTACTTTCTCTGGGCAAAGACCGGTCTCAAAAATGCCAGCATGTTTATATTTTCTGGTCCTTGCTCCAGAACCACTGGGAACCCGGCTCTCCTGTCGAAGGTCCTTGTTGAAGCGATCCTTCATCGAACGCCAACGTGTTCTGACTTTGAGCACTGTTTAAAAAAAAATGGTTAGACAATGCACTTTTGGCCGGGATCACACAACTGTGTGTGATGCGAGAAACTCCTGGCCAAGGTCACTGCTGCATCGCACCGCATTGCAATACTTAAGAAATGCCTTGTGGACCCGAGCTGGGGCGTCATCCCATCCATCCATCATCGCTTGGGCCACCTCATTCCATAGTCACGTTGTCCGAGTGCTGCGGAACCCGGGTGTCCCACAAGGGGACTCGCTCATGGACCAGTGATATGAGGATGTCATTGTCAATGAGGTCTTCATCCCGTTCTGGAACCTAGAAAAGAAAGAAAGACATTACTGTTGGAGAGATAAAAAAAGGAAAGGAAAGAAAACAACAGAGACAGAAAACAGGAAAGAATAATTAAAGTCAAGAAAAAAAAAATAGGCAAGACCAAAAAGGTAAAGAAATAAGCAAAGTGAAGAAATGAACAGGCAAGAATAGTATAGTCATTATACAATAAACAGAGTACAATCAGTCAGGTATACTTACACGCCAGCTTGCCACACGAACTTGTCCATGGTGCTCCTGCTCGGCCTCGGCTGCAGTTGAAGAACTGTTCTGAAAAAGAAAAAAAAAATTGCCACATGTGTACTGTAGATGTGACAAAGAATACTTACCAATCTGAAGAGGTGAGTACTCACTTCACTTTCCTGTCCACCATGTTCAGGCCAGGACGCTCCTCTTCTGTAGAAGACATGCTGATGAATGCTGCATGAAAAAGGAGACAGAAATCAGTACTACATATACAGTGCCTACAAGTAGTATTCAACCCTTTGCAGATTTAGCTGGTTGACACATGCGGAATTAACTTGGCATTGTGACATTTGTACTGTAGATCAGCCTGGAAGTGGGAAATGCACTGCAGTAAAAAAAAAATTTTATAATTTTTTTTTTTTTTTTTTAAACATTAAAAGTTAATTCAGAGTGTCATTTATTATTCAAACCCTCAAACCACAAGAATTCTGTCTGGTCCTCCTAAAGTATTAAGAAGTAGTTCAGGCACCAAGAATAATGAGCTTCACATGTGTGGATTAATGATCTCTTTTGCCAGCCTTTTCTGACTATTTAAGACCCTCCCCAAACTTGTGAACAGCACTCATACATGGTCAACATGGGAAAGACAAAGGAGCATTCCAAGGCTATCAGAGACAAGATCGTGGAGGGTCACAAGGCTGGCAAGGGGTACAAAACCCTTTCCAAGGAGTTGGGCCTACCTGTCTCCACTGTTGGGAGCATCATCCGTAAGTGGAAGGCTTATGGAACTACTGTTAGCCTTCCACGGCCTGGACAGCCTTTGAAAGTTTCCTTCCGTGCCGAGGCCAGGCTTGTCCGAAGAGTCAAGGCTAACCCAAGGACAACAAGGAAGGAGCTCCGGGAAGATCTCATGGCAGTGGGGACATTGGTTTCAGTCAATACCATAAGTAACGTACTCCACCGCAATGGTCTCCATTCCAGACGAGCCCGTAAGGTACCTTTACTTTCAAAGCGTCATGTCAAGGCTCGTCTACAGTTTGCTCATGATCACTTGGAGGACTCTGAGACAGACTGGTTCAAGGTTCTATGGTCTGATGAGACCAAGATCGAGATCTTTGGTGCCAACCACACACGTGACGTTTGGAGACTGGATGGCACTGCATACGACTCCAAGAATACCATCCCTACAGTCAAGCATGGTGGTAGCAGCATCATGCTGTGGGGCTATTTCTCAGCCAAGGGGCCTGGCCATCTGGTCCGCATTCATGGGAGGATGGATAGCACGGCCTAGCTGGAGATTTTGGCCAAGAACCTCCGCTCCTCCATCAAGGATCTTAAGATGGGTCGTAATTTCATCTTCCAACAAGACAACGACCCAAAGCACACAGCCAAGAAAACCAAGGCCTGGTTCAAGAGGGAAAAAGTCAAGGTGTTGGAGTGGCCTAGTCAGTCTCCTGACCTTAACCCAATTGAAAACTTGTGGATGGAGCTCAAGATTAAAGTCCACATGAGACACCCAAAGAACCTAGATAACTTGGAGAAGATCTGCATGGAGGAGTGGGCCAAGATAACTCCACAGACCTGTGCCGGCCTGATCAGGTCTTATAAAAGACGATTATTAGCTGTAATTGCAAACAAGGGTTATTCCACGAAATATTAAACATAGGGGTTGTATAATAATTGACCCACACTTTTATGTTTAAAATTTATTAAAATTCAACTGAGCAACATAACTTTTTGGTTTGTAAGATTTATGCTTCTGTTAATAAATCCTACTCTCGTTTGCAGTTTGAAGGCTCTAACTTATTTGCATCTTATCAAACCAGCTAAATCTGCAGGGGGTTGAATACTACTTGTAGGCACTGTAAATAGAGAAAAAAAAAAGACAGACATTGGCCTGTATACTCACATTGTCCAAAGTGGAGATTCTTCACAGGTTCAGAGCTTCTTCTTTTCTTGTTCCCAGTCTGCAGAGTTGTGGACTGCAAATGCCCAATCTCTCTTTTTATCTGTTTGTGTGTGGGGGGTGGCTAGGTAGTGTCTAGACAGGTTTACTCTGGAAAAACACATGCGTTCACAAA
>JARQOD010005808.1:0-46126 GCA_033576555.1 Oophaga sylvatica
AAAAAAAATGGCTTTGTAAATTTTGTTGTAAAAATGAGAAATCGCTGGTCAACTTTTAACCCTTATAACTTCCTAACAAAAAAAAATTTTGGTTCCAAAATTGTGCTGATGTAAAGTAGACATGTGGGAAATGTTATTTCTTAACTATTTTATGTGACATATTTCTCTGTTTTAAGGGAATAAAAATTCAAAGTTTGAAAATTGCAAAATTTTAAAAATTTTCGCCATATTTGCATTTTTTTCAAAAATAAACGCAAGTTATATCGAAGAAATTTTACTTCTAACGTGAAGTACAATATGTCACGAGAAAACAATCTCAGAATCGCGAAGATCCGTTGAAGCGTTCCAGAGTTATAACCTCATAAAGAGACAGTGGTCAGAATTGTAAAAATTGGCCCGGTCATTAACGTGCAAACCACCCTTGGGGTGAAGGGGTTAATGTTTACTGCAGGGACCGCAGCTAATGCTGCAGCCTCACAGTAAACCCCCAAATGAATGAGTTCCTCTCCTGGCTGACAGGAGAGGAAGTGGAAAGCTTAATTGATTGCTTTCCACTTTCACTTCAGGTCAGCCAGGGACACAATCAGTGACGTCAGAGGGAACTGGTTAACAAAAATAGGTGATCCCCTCGAAAAAAATTGGCGTGGGGTCCCCCCTATATTGTTAACCAGCCAGATGAAGCAGACCGCTGAGGCCTGGATTTTCAGGCTGTTAAGGAGCCAAGATCCATGGACCTTACCAGCCTGATAATACCAGGCCACAGCAGTCTGCATATCTTGGCTGATTAACAAAAATAGGGGATCCCCTCGAAAAAAATTGGCGTGGGGTCCCCCCTATTTTTGTTAACCAGCCAGATGAAGCAGATCGCTGAGGCCTGGATTTTCAGGCTGGTAAGGATCCAATATCCATGGACCTTGCAAGCCTGATAATACCAGGCCACAGCAGTCTGCTTAGCTTGGCTGGTTAACAAAAATAGGGGATCCCCTCGAAAAAAAAACGGCGTAGGGGTCCCCCTATTTTTGTTAACCAGCCAAGTAAAATGCAGACTGCTGCGGCCTGGTATTAAAAGACTGTCAAGGCCCATGGATTTTGGCCCTCAACAGCCTGATAATACCAGGCTACAGCAGCCCCACATTTGGCGCATCAAAAGATGTGCCAATTGTAGCACTTTACCCGACTCTTCCCACTTGCCCTGTAGCGGTGGCAAGCGGGGTAATAAGGGGTTAATGTCACCGTTGATTGCACGGTGACAATAAGCCCGGTTAATAATGGAGAGGTGTCAATAAGACACCGATCCATTATTAATCCCAAAGTTATTAAATGCATAAAAAAAAGACAAAGCAAGAAAAAAGTATTTTAATGAAATAAAAGAGACAACACAGTTTTCATTTCTTTTATTGTACTCTCATTCCTGCGACGCCATCGATCTCCTGTAAAAAAAGAAAAAAACAAACCAACAGTATACCATCTGTCCGACGCAGTCCATAGTAACGACTGTCCCACGACGATCCAGCTCTGCTACATCGCAATGACAGGCAGAGCCTGTCATCGCGACGCAGCACAGCTGATTACCTGCTTCCCCGGCGGTGACGTCATCGGACTGACTGCTTTACGGCCGGGATTACCCAGCAGTCACTGCAGTTATCGCGAGAAACTGCATGTGACCGCCGGGAAAGATGATGGCGGCCATGAAGCAGTCCAGGCCGTGACCGCCGGAGATCTTCTGCCAGGTACGTGCCGCTGACTCCTTACAGACCCGACCGACGGACACTGACAGTGACAGACCCGACCGACGGACACAGACAGTGACAGTGACAATCCCGATTCCGGTATCCGATATGACGAAAATATCAGTATTCGGAATCGAAAGCCCGATACAGCTAATATCGGCCGATACCCGATATTTGCAGTTTCGTATCGCTCAACACTAGTGACATTACTAAAATGTTACATTTGCTGAATAATGTCACTAAACAGTTTATACAAAATTATACAATTTCCATCATGTAATACTCATAATATGTGGCAATAATCATTTTTATTAACAAACATAACCTTTAAAAAGTGCATAGTGCATAGTGAAAATTGCTATTTATGCCTGACTGTCGACTTGCAAGCATGACAACGGATAGATAAGGTATATATAGATGAGACTGCATAGCCACAGATGGTGAATGGCGATGTAATACTGTACCTCAATAAAGTGTGCGTCACTACTACATAATTTTTTTTATATAGCTTTATAAACAGGGTACGTGGATGTATGCTTGCGCCTTTGTTTTGACGCACAGACTGCCTTCCTGCTGAGACACGTTGGGTAGTGAACAGTTGTGTGCAGTGTTCACTGTAGTCTGAGGTTTTCCTTTTTGGAGTGCAGATCACGCTCCAGTTAGTTCTTCAACCACTGCTGGTTGTAGTCTGCTGAGCGTGTGTCACTGGCACATCCTTGAAATTTTTCTCTAATTGTTGCTGCTCCATTCTATTACAAATAAATAAAATCTATTAGTGTGACGCGCTTCCATCCCTATACAATACATTGGTTGCAAACACTATAGAAGTACACAAAGGGGCCTTTCACACCTACTGAACAGTTGTGTGCAGTGTTCACTGCAGTCTCTGCGGAATAACCACACTTAGGCCTTATAACTTTTCAGACTTTCTTTATCAATCTACCAAGATGAAGAAGGCAGGGAGTAAGGCACGTGGTCGTGGCCGTGGAGTTTCTTCAGGAAAGGACGTGGGGATTCTGTGGCTGCTGCGGCCCCCAGTGACACAGCATCCACCAGTTTTCCCCGTGAGCGTTCCTTTATGCGCACTTTTGTAGGAGCTCGGCGTACCCCCCTGCTGCGGGAAGAACAAATTTAAGCCGTTGTTGGTTGGATGTCAGCCAATGCATCGACTTCAATTGCTTCCACCTCCTCTCAGGACCACAGCACTGTTGAGCAACCATCTGTCTCTTCACCGCCTGTCAAATTGCCCAGGCAGTCAGAGAGTTCTGTACAGGAGCCAGCTGAGTGTCTGCTTCTGTTCTCAGAATCTGTTGGCTTGCAAACATGGGCCCAGCCAAGCAGCATTCTGTAATGTGAAGAAGAGGGAGTATGCAGTGATGCGCAACAGCTGTGTCTCTCTGAATCTGAAGAGGCGGGTGAGACAGTGCCGATGGTCAGCACACCGCAGAACGCATCTGATGATGATGAGACTCAGGTGCCAGTTTCTGTTGAGCATGGTGCTGGCCAGACCACCCAACAGCAGCAGTGTTGGAAGAGGGTAGTGGAGATGATGAGGTCCAAGACCCAACATGGCGTGAGGAACAGGAAGGTGGTGGGAGCAGCTCAGAGGAATCCTAATAATAATAATATTAATTTATATAGCGCCATCATATTACGCATCGCTTTACAGTTTTGCAGTTTAAGAACACAAGTCATAAGTAACAACGTTAACAATACAATAATTTAAGCTAAATAAGTCGCCCCTGCTCGTGACAGCTTACAATGTACAATGAGGTGGGGGAGATACAAAGTATAGGTGTTTATATACAATGGTGCATTTACAATGATGGTCCAGCCATCTCAAGGGAGTGAGGGATGGAGATAGTGAATGGGCTAGAGACACACACACACATACCACACAGAATACATAGAATGACTTTGATTAGTGAATGTGATAGGCCGCTCTGAACAAATGTGTTTTGAGGGAGCGCCTGAAACCATGCAAATTGTGGATAGTCCTAATTTCTTGGGGTACAACATTCCAGAGGATTGGCGTAGCGCGGGAGAAGTCTTGGAGTCGGGAGTGGGAGGTACGTATTAGTGCAGAGGTTAGTCGAAAGTCATTTGCAGAGCGCAGCAGTCGGTTAGGCCGATAGATAGAAATGAGGGAGGAGATGTAGGAGGGGTGCTGCACTGTGGATAGCTTTGTGGCTGAGAACCAGTACTTTGGTTGAAAGCTGGGAGAGGCCTAGCGAAGTGGTTAGTGATAGAAGGAAGATACAGGAAGACATTGCCCTAACGGTACAAACAGGAGGGAGAGTTAGGCTGCAGACTCGGTTGCCTGTAGCCTCCAGTTTGGCACCTGTTCAGAGCAGTTGTCTTCCAAAAGTCAAAACGTGCGCTCCCAGGACTTGCACTGCGTGGTCCTTTTTTCACACACTTGCACATGATATTTGCTATGTCAAATGCAAGCTGTGTAATCAAAAATTAAAAATAGCTAAAAGTGTCAGTCACCTCAATACCACAAATATGTGGAAACAGGTGCGGACAAAGCACGTAGTTGAGTTACAAAGACACACTGGAGATGTAGGCCAACCTACAGCAGCACCTACATCTTCAGGTTGTGTTGAAGCCTCTTCATCGAGCTCACACACAGCTGGTTCTGCTTCCTCACAGGATCGCCATGGAAGAACCTCGGTCACTGTTGTCCAGAGACAAAGTGTTATTCCACACACAGCAGCAAGTTCCCTGTCATCCTCACACTCCCAGGCCACAAAACAGCCATCGGTAGCACAGGCATGGGATAAAAGACGGCCATACTCCGCAAACCATGCACGAGCACAGGCTCTGAATGCTGGCATTGAAAAACTCCTGTCCCTTGAAATGCTGTCATTCAGGCTGGTGGAGACAGACAGTTTCCGTAACTGAATATCATTGTCAGTCCCACAATTCAATGTGCCAAGCCGATTTCATTTCAGCAGGCAAGCCGTCCCTGGTCTGCAAAAGCATGTTGAGGGAAAAATTAAACATGCGCTATTAAACGCCCTCAGTAGCAAGGTCCACCTGACCACCGATGCGTGGACCAGTACTGTTGTGAATGGTTGAGATGAGTTCTGAGCAGAGGCTCCCTCTGGTGGTTACAAGCGGTACTAGTGAGGATTGTGAGGGCTGGGAATCAGGTGTTACTGATTGGTCTTATTTAAGGGAATCATTTTCCCTCAGGGTTGCCGGTGATCATTGTTCTGGTCTGAATCCTTCTTTCCAGTTTCCCTTGTAGCCTGCTGTTTCGTGTCTGCATCTCCTGCTATCAGATAAGACAATTTCTATTTTGTGTTTTTGCTAATTTTTTCATTTGGTCCTGCACTTCTGTGGGGGCCTTCTGGGTCCCTCGAGGGGCTTTTGCCTCTTAGTTTAGTTCAGCCACTGTGTTTTGTACTTTTGCTTTTCCAGTTTTTTCAGTGGCTGCTGTTTTTGTTACACCAGAGAACTAATTTAGGTGGTAGAGGTCGGTGATCTCAGGTGATTTTGAAATTAGTAGAGTTGGTGTTTTTCAGGGTTTTCTGGGATTGCAGTAAGTACCCTTCCTGTCCTTTTCTATTTAGATAGTTTGGGCCCCAGCGTTTGCTCATACTATTTTCTTTCTGTGTCAGTATTTCCTCTTGTCTAACCGCCATTACATGTTTGGGGGCTTTCTATTATCTTTGGGGGTTCTGCTACGGGGCAGATAGCTTTCCTATTTCTATCTTTAGGTGTAGTTAGTTTCTCAGGCTGTGACGAGGCGTCTAGGACCAACGTAGGAACGCTCCACGGCTGCCTCTAGTTGCGGTGGTTAGTCAAGGTACTGCAATCTCATAGATTCCAACTGCTCTGGTGTATTTCCTTTTTTGCCTGCACTCCTCAGCTACCGTAACATAACAGTATCACCGGCCATAAAAATTGTATGGTACTCACAGAAGGGAAAAAATATTTTGAAGGAAGAAAAGTTGTCAGAGATATTTTTCTGTTTGTTGCATTTTTTTTTTTTTTTTCCTCTGTATCTCTGGGTGCTGGGGAGGATCTTTTCTCCCAATGGAGTTTGCACAGTTGTCTGGCCGTGTGGATCAGCTTGCCACTGAGGTTCAGAGTATTGCTGCATATCTTGCTAGGTTGCCTGTTGTGGAACCTAGGATCCCCATGCCAGATTTGTTTTTAGGGGATCGAGCTAAGTTTCAGAATTTCAAAAATAATTGTAAATTGTTTCTTGCCTTAAAATCTAAGTCCTCAGGAAACGCAGCGCAGCAGGTTCAAATTATCATCTCTCTCCTGCGCGGCGATCCTCAGGATTGGGCTTTTTCCCTGATACCTGGGGATCCTGTTTTGAGTGATGTTGATGCATTTTTTCAGGCTTTGGGGTTATTGTACGATGAGCCTAATGTCACTGATCAAGCTGAAAAAGCCTTGTTGGCATTAAATCAGGGGCTTGATGACGCTGAGTTATACTGTCAGAGATTCCGTAGGTGGGCAGTCCTGACCAAATGGAATGACGACGCTTTGGCGGCCCTTTTCCGGAAGGGTCTGTCGGATAATGTAAAGGATGTTATGGTGGGATTCCCTGTCCCCTCTGGTCTCAATGATTCTATGTCATTGGCGATTCAAATTGACAGACGTTTGCGTGAGCGGAGAAGTATGCGTGGAGTGGTGTTGCCTTGTGAGCCAGCTGCTGAGCCCATGCAGTGTGATGGAGTGGTGTCTGGGGCACAGCGTCATGAGTTTCGAAAGCGCAATGGGTTATGTTTCTACTGTGGTGATGCCTCTCATGCTATTTCAGTCTGCCCTAAGCGGGGAAGACATTTTGCACGCTCAGTTGTCTTGGGTAGTGTTCAGACTAAGTTTTTATTAACTGTCACTCTGATATGCTCTCTGTCCTCATTTTCTGCTCAGGCTTTCGTTGATTCTGGAGCAGCTATTAACCTGATGGATTATGATTTTGCTAAACGTTGTGGGTTTCCCTTGATACCCCTACAGAAGTCTATTCCTTTACTGGGGATCGATTCTACCCCTTTGGCTGAGAATAAACCCCAGTTTTCTACTCAGGTGATAATGAGGGTTGAACCTGATCACCAGGAGTGCTGCAAATTTTTGGTTCTATATAATCTGCATGACATTATAGTGCTGGGTTTCCCTTGGTTACAGTCTCATAATCCTGTTTTGGATTGGAAATCTGTGTCTGTAACCAGTTGGGGCTGCCAATGTGTTAATACCAACACTCCTGTTTTTTCTGCCTCCCCCAGGCTGAGGATGTTCCTGACTTTTTGTTTGATTTTTTCTGATGTGTTTAGCGAAAGTAAATCTGCATCCTTACCTCCCCATAGGAGCTATGACTGCGCTATTGAATTAGTGCCAGGTAGTAAATTCCCTAAGGGTCGCCTTTTTAACTTGTCTGTACCTGAACATGACGCTATGCGGTCTTATATCAAGGAATCATTGGAGAAGGGTCATATCAGACCATCCTCTTCACCCTTAGGTGCCGGTTTTTTCTTTGTGGCCAAAAAAGATGGTTCATTAAGGCCGTGTATTGATTATCGTCTCTTGAACAATATTACTGTGAAATATCAATACCCGTTACCCTTGATTTCTGACCTGTTTTCCAGGGTGAAAAACGCTACTTGGTTTACCAAGCTTGACCTCAGGGGGGCGTATAACCTTATTCGCATTAAGCACGGGGATGAATGGAAGACGGCATTTAACACCCCTGAAGGGCATTTTGAGTACCTTGTGATGCCCTTTGGGCTCACTAATGCTCCTTCCGTCTTCCAGTCCTTCATGAATGACATTTTCAGGGATTTTGTGGACAAGTTTCTGATTGTTTATTTGGATGATATCTTGATTTTTTCTAATGACTGGGACTCTCATGTGAAACATGTTCGAACTGTATTCCAGATTTTGAGAGAGAATGCTCTGTATGTGAAGGGATCAAAGTGTCTTTTTGGCGTACAAAGATCTCATTTCTGGGATTCATTTTGTCCCCATCTGTTATTGAAATGGACCCGGTCAAGGTTCAGGCCATCTGTGATTGGGTCCAACCTACTTCATTAAAGGCTCTTCAGAGATTTTTGGGTTTTGCCAATTTTTATCGTAAATTTATTGGTAATTTCTCTGTTATTGTTAAACCATTAACTGATTTGACCAGAAAGGGTTCTGATGTGGTGAATTGGCCTCCTGAGGCAGTCTCTGCGTTTCAGGAACTTAAGCAGAGATTCACTTCTGCTCCTGTTCTACGGCAGCCTGATGTTTCTCTGCCATTTCAGGTGGAGGTTGATGCCTCTGAAATTGGGGCAGGTGCCGTTTTGTCCCAAAAAGATCCAGAGACCTCTAAAAGTAACCCTTGTGCCTTTTTCTCTCGAAAATTTTCTCCTACTGAACGTAATTATGACGTGGGTAATCGGGAGTTATTGGCCATGAAGTGGGCTTTTGAAGAGTGGAGACATTGGCTGGAGGGAGCCAAACATCAGGTGGTGGTCCTTACGGACCATAAGAATCTGGTCTATCTGGAATCTGCCAAGCGACTCAATCCTAGACAGGCCAGGTGGGCCTTGTTTTTCACACGTTTTAATTTTGTGGTTTCCTTTCTTCCTGGCACTAAGAATGTTAAGGCGGATGCCCTCTCGAGGAGTTTCCTTGCGGACTCTCCTGAGCTATCTGATCCCTCTGTTATTTTGAAGGAGGGTGTAGTTCTTTCCGCCATCTCGCCCAATTTGAGACTTGCTCTGGAGGGGTGTCAGGAGGATAGGCCCGAGCGCTGCCCTGTTGGAAAATTGTTTGTCCCGGACCAATGGAAAAAGAGTGTGATGTCTGAGATTCATTGTTCCGCATTGGCTGGGCATCCCGGAATTTTTGGTACCAGAGACTTGGTTAGTCGGTCCTTTTGGTGGCCTACCTTGTCTCGCGATGTCAGGGAATTTGTGCAGTCCTGCGGGACTTGCTCTCGCTCCAAGCCTTGCTCTCGCTCTAGTGGTTTGTTGATGCCATTGCCTGTGCCCAAGAGACCATGGACCCATATCTCTATGGATTTCATTTCCGATCTTCCTGTTTCTCAGAGAATGACCACCATCTGGGTAATTTGTGATAGGTTTTCCAAAATGATACATCTTGTGCCATTACCTAAGTTGCCTTCCTCCTCTGAATTGGTGCCGTTGTTCCTTCAGCACGTGGTTCGTTTACACGGCATTCCTGAGAACATTGTGTCTGACAGAGGAGTCCAGTTTGTTTCCAGATTTTGGAGGACTTTTTGTTCTAAACTGGGTGTTCAATTGTCTTTCTCCTCGGCATTTCATCCTCAGACCAATGGTCAAACTGAGAGAACAAACCAGACATTGGAGACTTATCTAAGATGCTTTGTGTCTGCTGATCAGGATGACTGGGTCTCTTTTTTGCCTTTGGCTGAGTTTGCTCTTAATAATAGGGCTAGCTCTGCCACTTTGATGTCTCCGTTTTTCTGTAATTCTGGGTTTCACCCTCGATTTTCTTCAGGACAGACGGAGGCTTCTGTCTGTCCAGGTGTTGACTCTGTTGTTGAGCGTATGCAGCAGATTTGGGACCAGGTAGTGGAGAGGTTGTCCCTCTCTCAGGAGAAGGCCCAGCGGTTTGCTAACCGGCATAGGACTGATGGTCCTCGGTTTAAAGTGGGGGACTTGGTCTGGTTGTCCTCAAAGAATATTCCTATGAGAGTAGCATCTCCTAAATTTAAGCCTAGGTTCATTGGACCTTATAAGATCATGGAGATTATTAATCCTGTTTCTTTTCGTTTGCTTCTTCCAGGGACATTTAAGATCCATAACGTGTTCCACAAGTCCTTGTTGAAGAGGTTTGTTGAGCCAGTGGTTCCTGCTGCTGTGCCTCCTGACCCTGTTTTGGTTGAGGGCAATCTGGAGTATGTGGTTGAGAAAATATTGGATTCTCGTTTTTCTAGACGAAGACTCCAGTATTTGGTTAAATGGAGAGGTTATGGTCAGGAAGATAATTCTTGGGTGTTTGCTTCGGACATCCATGCTAGGAGACTTATCCGTGCGTATCATAGAACTCATCCTGACCGACCTGGTTGCTCAAATGAGGGTTCGGTGACCCCTCCTCAAGGGGGGGTACTGTTGTGAATGGGTTTGAGATGAGTTCTGAGCAGAGGCTCCCTCTGGTGGTTACAGCGGTACTAGTGAGGATGTGAGGACGAATCAGGTGTTACTGATTGGTCTTATTTAAGGGAATCATTTTCCCATCAGGGTTGCCGGTGATCAATTGTTCTGGTCTGAATCCTTCTTTCCAGTTTCCCTTGTAGCCTGCTGTGTCGTGTCTGCATCTCCTGCTATCAGATAAGACAATTTCTTATTTTGTGTTTTTGCTATATTTTTGCATTTGTCCTGCACTTCTGTGGGGGCCTTCTGGGTCCCCTCCGGGGCTTTTGCCCTCTCAGTTTAGTCCAGCCACTGTGTTTTGTACTTTTGCTTTTTCCAGTTTTTTTCAGTGGCTGCTGTTTTTGTTACACCAGAGAACTAATTTAGGTGGTAGAGGTCGTGTGATCTCAGGTGATTTTGAAATTAGTAGAGTTGGTGTTTTCAGGGTTTTCTGGGATTGCAGTAAGTACCCTTCCTGTCCTTTTCTATTTAGATAGTTTGGGCCCCAGCGTTTGCTCATACTATTTTCTTTCTGTGTCAGTATTTCCTCTTGTCTAACCGCCATTACATGTTTGGGGGCTTTCTATTATCTTTGGGGTTCTGCTCCGGGGCAGATAGCTTTCCTATTTCTATCTTTAGGTGTAGTTAGTTTCTCAGGCTGTGACGAGGCGTCTAGGACCAACGTAGGAACGCTCCACGGCTGCCTCTAGTTGCGGTGGTTAGTCAGGGTACTGCAATCTCATAGATTCCAACTGCTCTGGTGTATTTCCTTTTTTCTGCACCCCCTCACTAGCCTAACATAACACTGGGATAAAAGACGGCCAACTCCACAATACCATGCACGAGCACAGGCTCTGAATGCTGGATTGCAAAACTCCTGTCCTTGAAATGCTGTCATTCAGGCTGGTGGAGACAGACAGTTTCCGTAACTGAATATCATTGTCATCCACAATACAATGTGCCAAGCCGATTTCATTTCAGCAGGCAAGCCGTCCCTGTCTGCAAAAGCATGTTGAGGAAAAATTAAACATGCGCTACTAAAGCCCTCAGTAGCAAGGTCCACCTGACCACCGATGCGTGGACCAGTACCCATTGTTATGATCTGCTACAACCAGTAAGGAAAGAAGGGAATTCTGTCCCTACAATACAACTAAGCTGAATCCCTACGATGTAACGGGGAACCTGATCCTGCGACCAGACCCGCTAAAGTCCTCATCTAGTGTGAACGAAGACCTATAGTTGCGAGGGAGGAATCCCTACAAGATCTAGGGACTGGGAGAAAAGGTGGACACCTCCTAACATAAATTGTAGCATGGATAATTAAACAGAAAAATAAATACTTTGCGATCCTAACATCAAGCAAAACTGACTGATTAAGGCACCTAAGCACCCGGCTAGCTTAACAGTAGATAATACAATGAAGTCAAGCAAAGCCAGAAGGGCGGAGCCAGACTAAATAGGGAAAAAAGGTCATGTGACCAGCAAACTGAAACAAAACCTAACAAGAGGGTTCTAACACCCATGGCCAGGGACAATACCTTTCCCTCACTGCCCATTGGGTCAATGTTGTGAGCCGGGTACTGATCTTGCGAGTGGCGCTGTACGTGTTCTGCCAACTCCAAGGATTGCAGGAATCAAGTCTGTACACATTGACTCCTCCTCCTACTCCAGTTCCTCAGAATCATCGCTGCAGGAGCCGTCACGGTCTACCTCCACATGGACCCGTGAACGTTTACCTGTTGCGACCGATATGAGCACAGCCGTGTCCAAATGTCAACAGGCCGTCCTGAAATTAATTTCCATGGGGAATCTTAGCCACACAGCGCAGGAGCTCTGTAATGCCATAAAGCAGGAGAGCGACGTGTGGTTTTTGGAAGCGAATCTACAGGCAGGCTTGGTAGTGTGTGACAATGGCCGAAATCTGGTGGCAGCTCTGGGCCTTGGCAACCTCACTCACATACCATGTCTGTCATATGTGCTCAACTTGGTCGTGCAGAGTTTTTTGAGGGACTATCCGGATCTTGATGCACTGCTGCACAAGGTCCGCCTAGAGTGCGCTCACTTGCGACGTTCCAGCATGGCCAGATCGCTGATTGCAGCTCTGCAACGCAGATTTCGCCTTCATGAACATCGCATCATATGTGACGTACCCACCAGGTGGAATTCCTCGTTACATATGTTGGAGCGGTTGTGTGAGCAGCAGCCAACAGTAATGGAGTATCAGCTGCATCAGGCGCAATCAACTCGCAATTTGCGCCGTTCACACTTCACCACTACTGAGTGGGCCTCTATAATAAGAATAATAATAATAATCTTTATTTATATAGCGCCATAATATTCCGCAGTGCTTTACAGTTTAACAGTTTCAAAACACAAGTCATAAGTAACAACGTTAACAATACAATAATTAAAGCAAAATCAGCCGCCCCTGCTGGTGAAAGCTTACAATCTACAATGAGGTGGGGGAGATACAAAGTACAGGTGTTTATATACAATGGTGTTTTTACAATGATGGTCCAGCCATTTTAAGGGAGTGAGGGATGCATGGAGATAGTGAATGGGCTACACACACAGACTTACACATAGAATGACTTTGATTAGTGAATGTGATAGGCCACTGTGAACAAATGTGTTTTGAGGGAGCGCCTGAAACCATCCAAATTGCGGATAGTCCTAATTTCTTGGGTAGAGCATTCCAGAGGATTGGCGCAGCGCGGGAGAAGTCTTGGAGTTGGGAGTGGGAGGTACGGATTAGTGCAGAGGTTAGTCGAAGTCGTTTGCAGAGTGCAGCAGTCGGTTAGGACGATAAATATAAATGAGGGAGGAGATGTAGGGGGGTGCTGAACTGTGGAGAGCTTTGTTGGTGAGAACCAGTAATTAGAATTGGATCCTTAATGAATGGGCAGCCAGTGTAATGAGTGGCGAAGGACTCTATGAAGGACATCTGCCACGTTTTCGTGCGTTTGATGAGTCAACGCGGATGGCGAGTGCAGATGATGCACTAGTCAGCCTGACTGTCCCCCTTATCTGCCTGCTTCAAAAAACACTGCAAGCACTAAGGCATGAGGTTTTGGAAGAGGTGGAGGATGAGGAGTCACAAATTCCATCACCTTCTGGACAGTCAGCGCAACGTGGTTCCTCACAAAGGGCTGGAGGACTTTCAAAGTACCATGCTGTATCAACAATTGAACCTCCAGAGTCGCTGTCTATATTTTCATAACCATTCCAAACTTTTAATGTATTTACAAAGCACATAATGTACAGTTTTTGTCTATCCTTTTGTAATGCTATTGTGTTTCCATAAAGTGATGTTACAGAATTATGATACAATGTTTTTAAATTTTATGAGTTTTAAATTTTGTAAATTTTTATGTATTTGAAGGACTTTGTGAGGAGGATGAGGAGGAGTCAATGGAGGAGGAAGACATCGCTCCAGAGGGAGGTAGACAATGCTCTAGTCAGTATGTAGAGCAAGGGTGGGTGATGCACAGCAGGCAGAGATGACGCCTCTTGCAGGGGACAACGTTTCTTGCAGTTGGGAGTCTGCAGCACATGGTTGATTTCATGCTGCAGTGCCTGAGAAACGACCGCCGCATCGAACACATTCACACCACGTCTGATTATTGGGTGTACACCCTCCTAGACCCTCGCTACCGGGACAACTTACAAAGCCTCATCACACCGTTGAACCGGGAGCGTAAAATGCGGAAGTAACAAGACACACTGGTGCAATCCATAATGTTCTCCATTCCAGCCGAGAGCACTGCTGCTGCTACTGCTTTACAAAGCAGCTCTGTGCGTCGAGGCAGTGGAGACAGCTCTGCAACAAGAGGGAGCACAAGCAGCGCCTCTGCACAGGGCAAGAACAGTATGTTCCAAATGTGGCGAAGTTTTGTGGCAGCGCCACCAATGTCTACACCATCCGAGACGGCTCCAGTCAGCAGGAGGCAACATTTCCGTAAGATGGTGACAGACTACATGTCTTGCCCTCTCAGTGTACTCCCAGATGGCTCTTCCCCATTCAAGTTTGGTGTCTCTAAGCTGGATACATGGCCAGAGCTTAGCCAGTATGCATTGGAGGTGCTGGCTTGCCCTGCTGCCAGTGTATTATCGGAGCGCGTCTTTACTGCTGCAGGTGGTGTACTAACAGACCGTTGCATGCGACTATCCTCCGATAATGTAGAACGGCTTACTTTTCTGAAAATGAACTAGGCATGGATCTCGCCTGAATTTGCCTGTCCGGTTTCAGATTAACTAACTGGTTGGCAACGTTTTCCATTCTCCTGTTATGTTCATCTTTCTACCACCTGAGCTATACTCCCTGGGCTACAACACTGCCAGTTGCTGCTCAGAAGTGTCGTGTCCACAGACCAATACACAAGCTATAGTGATAGTGGGGTTCAGTAACGCCTGCTGTTCCCCTGCTGTGTGTCTGACAAAAATTAATGCTGCTAACTCCAAATTAAAGTTCAAATTAAAGTTCAAACATCTCATACTAGGCCTCAGCCTACACCCTCCTTGACCCTGGGCTCAGAAGTGTTGGATGCACAGATCAAAACAATCGATGATGTGTTTGTGGGGTTCAGTAACGCCTGCTGTTCCCCTGCTGTGTGTCCGGCAAAAATTACTGCTACCTAGCTACACATGTTGAAAAAAACAAAAAAACATGACATGTTAAAGTGGCTAGTGCTACACATAGATATCAGGCTACACCCTTATTTCTAAGCTGTAAACAAGTCAAACGTCACATTTAAAACCATTGAATGATTAGTGTTGGTAACAAATCTGTAACAAAATAATTGTGACATATTATGGCAGATATCCACATGTCTAACACAAATGCTAACACAAAAGCATACTTATGCTATAGGGTACTGAAGGTGAACCTTCTCACTCCATAACTTTGACAAATCCAACTCACATCATGCCTCAAATGCTGCAATGTTGGAAGTGCATAATGTGGGTTGAACTTTGACAACAGCTGCAGTGCGAAGGTTATCCTTCTGTGTTCTTGGCTTTTAAATAAAAGCATACAAGTAAATATAATAATACATTGTTGATTAAGGGACGTGATGTACACCTGTAATATTGTGCAAACAATGGATGTAGGACTATTCCTCTTCAACATTACTTATATTTGTGTCATTTGAAAAAATACATATTTTAGTTAAAATTTAACAACCCATGTTCACTAGCTGTGAAAGGCCCCTTTGTGTACTTCTATAGTGTATGAAACCAATGTATTGTATATGGAAGGAAGCGCGTCACACTAATAGATTTGAGTTATTTGAAATAGAATGGAGCAGCACCAATTATAGAAAAATGTCAAGGATGAGGCACTAACTGGAGCGTGATCTAACTGGAGCGTGATCTGCACTCCAAAAATGAAAACCTCTGACTACAGTAAACAGTGCACACAACTGTTCAGTAGCTGTGAAAGGCCCGTTTGTGTACTTCTATATTGTTTGCAACCAATGTATTGTATACGGATGGAAGCACGTCACAGTAATAGATTTGAATTATTTGAAATAGAATGTAGCAGCACCAATTCGAGAAAAATGTGAAGGATGAGGCAGTGAGACACGCTCAGCAGAGTACAAGCAACAGTGGTTGAAGAACTAACTGGAGCGGGATCTGCACTCCAAAAATGAAAACCTCTGACTACAGTAAACAGTGAGGCAGAAGGTTCAATTCTTTTACAGACGAAAAATTAAATGAACAACGTTTCGGCTAACATAGCCTTTATCAAGTACAGTCTGTATTCTGAAAGACATAGAATAACATGTATAAGGAACAACATAAAAAATAAACATATACATTGAGCAATCAAAATGAAAAATAGCCACACATGTGGGAACCAAATCTCCATAGTGGTCATGCATTATAAACAGACATGCAAAGAAACCGAAATGGGATGGGTACATTATTCTGGTGCTATGAATAAGGTACTAAAGGTCCAGAAAGGACCCATAGAGAAAGATGGCTATAGCACTATAAGGAGTTAAACTGGTTCTTCACTTTCAAGGGCGGGTATATATATACCGCACTGGCGTTCTATCTTCTGCACACGCGGATCACTTACCCTTTGACCGGACATTCTCCTGCACGGTAACTTACCTGCGTACCCTTGGCTCTTGTCCGACAGTATTCTCATAAGGTAACGTTTTTCCTTGTCTTTTTTCTCCCCTCATTGGTTTATGGTCCTTTAATTGTGGCTTGCCCTACCCATGGTTACTTTCACTTATTATGGGCCTTTTTTCATAGGATTCATCTCCACTCCGCTCCTGTGACCGTTTCAGGTTCAGCAATAGTAATGTACCCATGTTGTACTCATATAAGGGTGTGACCGCCCTGTTTTCTGAGTTGAGAAAATCCATCCTGTCTGGCCAGAGCTTCAACTGGTGGGTTCAGTCCCTCTGCCCTTGTTCACATTTAAGTCACTTGACAAGTGGAAAGGTTTTCAATATTAGAGTAGGACTGTCCCACAGAGGGTTGCCTTGACGTGGCGGGATGGCTTGTACATTATTTTGATCAAAATTATGTTTACTAAATACCCTTATGATTATTACTACCTTCATGCATTTTTGCAAAAAGATTTTTTATTTCATTTTTGGATATTTGTTTTTTTGTGCCTGTTTTTCTGTGTAATGGTCATGTGTTAATATGCATTTACATTTTGCATACACATTAACTTACTTTTTCAGTTCAGATCTAGTTTTCTATGTAGTTCATAGTGCATTCCGTGCATATAAGGGTGTGACCGCCCTGTTTTCTGAGTTGAGAAAATCCATCCTGTCTGGCCAGAGCTTCAACTGGTGGGTTCAGTCCCTCTGCCCTTGTTCACATTTAAGTCACTTGACAAGTGGAAAGGTTTTCAATATTAGAGTAGGACTGTCCCACAGAGGGTTGCCTTGACGTGGCGGGATGGCTTGTACATTATTTTGATCAAAATTATGTTTACTAAATACCCTTATGATTATTACTACCTTCATGCATTTTTGCAAAAAGATTTTTTATTTCATTTTTGGATATTTGTTTTTTTGTGCCTGTTTTTCTGTGTAATGGTCATGTGTTAATATGCATTTACATTTTGCATACACATTAACTTACTTTTTCAGTTCAGATCTAGTTTTCTATGTAGTTCATAGTGCATTCCGTGCATATAAGGGTGTGACCGCCCTGTTTTCTGAGTTGAGAAAATCCATCCTGTCTGGCCAGAGCTTCAACTGGTGGGTTCAGTCCCTCTGCCCTTGTTCACATTTAAGTCACTTGACAAGTGGAAAGGTTTTCAATATTAGAGTAGGACTGTCCCACAGAGGGTTGCCTTGACGTGGCGGGATGGCTTGTACATTATTTTGATCAAAATTATGTTTACTAAATACCCTTATGATTATTACTACCTTCATGCATTTTTGCAAAAAGATTTTTTATTTCATTTTTGGATATTTGTTTTTTTGTGCCTGTTTTTCTGTGTAATGGTCATGTGTTAATATGCATTTACATTTTGCATACACATTAACTTACTTTTTCAGTTCAGATCTAGTTTTCTATGTAGTTCATAGTGCATTCCGTGCATATAAGGGTGTGACCGCCCTGTTTTCTGAGTTGAGAAAATCCATCCTGTCTGGCCAGAGCTTCAACTGGTGGGTTCAGTCCCTCTGCCCTTGTTCACATTTAAGTCACTTGACAAGTGGAAAGGTTTTCAATATTAGAGTAGGACTGTCCCACAGAGGGTTGCCTTGACGTGGCGGGATGGCTTGTACATTATTTTGATCAAAATTATGTTTACTAAATACCCTTATGATTATTACTACCTTCATGCATTTTTGCAAAAAGATTTTTTATTTCATTTTTGGATATTTGTTTTTTTGTGCCTGTTTTTCTGTGTAATGGTCATGTGTTAATATGCATTTACATTTTGCATACACATTAACTTACTTTTTCAGTTCAGATCTAGTTTTCTATGTAGTTCATAGTGCATTCCGTGCATATAAGGGTGTGACCGCCCTGTTTTCTGAGTTGAGAAAATCCATCCTGTCTGGCCAGAGCTTCAACTGGTGGGTTCAGTCCCTCTGCCCTTGTTCACATTTAAGTCACTTGACAAGTGGAAAGGTTTTCAATATTAGAGTAGGACTGTCCCACAGAGGGTTGCCTTGACGTGGCGGGATGGCTTGTACATTATTTTGATCAAAATTATGTTTACTAAATACCCTTATGATTATTACTACCTTCATGCATTTTTGCAAAAAGATTTTTTATTTCATTTTTGGATATTTGTTTTTTTGTGCCTGTTTTTCTGTGTAATGGTCATGTGTTAATATGCATTTACATTTTGCATACACATTAACTTACTTTTTCAGTTCAGATCTAGTTTTCTATGTAGTTCATAGTGCATTCCGTGCATATAAGGGTGTGACCGCCCTGTTTTCTGAGTTGAGAAAATCCATCCTGTCTGGCCAGAGCTTCAACTGGTGGGTTCAGTCCCTCTGCCCTTGTTCACATTTAAGTCACTTGACAAGTGGAAAGGTTTTCAATATTAGAGTAGGACTGTCCCACAGAGGGTTGCCTTGACGTGGCGGGATGGCTTGTACATTATTTTGATCAAAATTATGTTTACTAAATACCCTTATGATTATTACTACCTTCATGCATTTTTGCAAAAAGATTTTTTATTTCATTTTTGGATATTTGTTTTTTTGTGCCTGTTTTTCTGTGTAATGGTCATGTGTTAATATGCATTTACATTTTGCATACACATTAACTTACTTTTTCAGTTCAGATCTAGTTTTCTATGTAGTTCATAGTGCATTCCGTGCATATAAGGGTGTGACCGCCCTGTTTTCTGAGTTGAGAAAATCCATCCTGTCTGGCCAGAGCTTCAACTGGTGGGTTCAGTCCCTCTGCCCTTGTTCACATTTAAGTCACTTGACAAGTGGAAAGGTTTTCAATATTAGAGTAGGACTGTCCCACAGAGGGTTGCCTTGACGTGGCGGGATGGCTTGTACATTATTTTGATCAAAATTATGTTTACTAAATACCCTTATGATTATTACTACCTTCATGCATTTTTGCAAAAAGATTTTTTATTTCATTTTTGGATATTTGTTTTTTTGTGCCTGTTTTTCTGTGTAATGGTCATGTGTTAATATGCATTTACATTTTGCATACACATTAACTTACTTTTTCAGTTCAGATCTAGTTTTCTAAGTAAACAGTGAGGCAGAAGGTTCAATTCTTTTACAGACGAAAAATTAAATGAACAACGTTTCGGCTAACATAGCCTTTATCAAGTACAGTCTGTATTCTGAAAGACATAGAATAACATGTATAAGGAACAACATAAAAAATAAACATATACATTGAGCAATCAAAATGAAAAATAGCCACACATGTGGGAACCAAATCTCCATAGTGGTCATGCATTATAAACAGACATGCAAAGAAACCGAAATATATACACTCAAACTATTTCCAAAAGGTACATACATGTATATAATGAAAGAATAAAGAACGCAAGGGAATGTCCATAAAACAAGGACAAGATAGAATATATAATATATATGATATATGATATACAAGATGGGTACATTATTCTGGTGCTATGAATAAGGTACTAAAGGTCCAGAAAGGACCCATAGAGAAAGATGGCTATAGCACTATAAGGAGTTAAACTGGTTCTTCACTTTCAAGGGCGGGTATATATATACCGCACTGGCGTTCTATCTTCTGCACACGCGGATCACTTACCCTTTGACCGGACATTCTCCTGCACGGTGACTTACCTGCGTACCCTTGGCTCTTGTCCGACAGTATTCTCATAAGGTAACGTTTTTCCTTGTCTTTTTTTCTCCCTCATTGGTTTATGGTCCTTTAATTGTGGCTTGCCCTACCCATTGTTACTTTCACTTATTATGGGCCTTTTTTCATAGGATTCATCTCCACTCCGCTCCTGTGACCGTTTCAGGTTCAGCAATAGTAATGTACCCATGTTGTTTCATATTGAGATCTTGATATAATTTCTTTTTTTATTGCACCATGTTTAACTCCTTATAGTGCTATAGCCATCTTTCTCTATGGGTCCTTTCTGGACCTTTAGTACCTTATTCATAGCACCAGAATAATGTACCCATCTTGTATATCATATATCATATATATTATATATTCTATCTTGTCCTTGTTTTATGGACATTCCCTTTCGTTCTTTATTCTTTCATTATATACATGTATGTACCTTTTGGAAATAGTTTGAGTGTATATATTTCGGTTTCTTTGCATGTCTGTTTATAATGCATGACCACTATGGAGATTTGGTTCCCACATGTGTGGCTATTTTTCATTTTGATTGCTCAATGTATATGTTTATTTTTTATGTTGTTCCTTATACATGTTATTCTATGTCTTTCAGAATACAGACTGTACTTGATAAAGGCTATGTTAGCCGAAACGTTCATTTAATTTTTCGTCTGTAAAAGAATTGAACCTTCTGCCATACTGGAATTATTTTTCTAATAAATCATTATATTGATTAACTCTTTTTTCTTATTCTTTGAGTGCGGGAGTTATTTTGTTCTTACAATTACTGTCCTTTTCTCCGGCACCATATCTATTTCTAAGTGAGCACCTCTTATTCGCTTACAGTAAACAGTGCACACAACTGTTCAGTAGCTGTGAAAGGCCCATTTGTGTACTTCTATATTGTTTGCAACCAATGTATTGTATACGGATGGAAGCACGTCACAGTAATAGATTTGAATTATTTGAAATAGAATGTAGCAGCACCAATTCGAGAAAAATGTGAAGGATGAGGCAGTGAGACACGCTCAGCAGAGTACAAGCAACAGTGGTTGAAGAACTAACTGGAGCGGGATCTGCACTCCAAAAATGAAAACCTCTGACTACAGTAAACAGTGCACACAACTGTTCACTAGCTGTGAAAGGCCCGTTTGTGTACTTCTATATTGTTTGCAACCAATGTATTGTATACGGATGGAAGCACGTCACAGTAATAGATTTGAATTATTTGAAATAGAATGTAGCAGCACCAATTCGAGAAAAAGTGAAGGATGAGGCAGTGAGACACGCTCAGCAGACTACAAGCAACAGTGGTTGAAGAACTAACTGGAGCAGGATCTGCACTCCAAAAAAAAAAAAAATCACAGACTACAGTGAACACTGCACACAACTGTTCACTATCTGTGAAAGGCTCCTTTCTGTAGTTCTATAGTGTTTGCAACCAATGTATTGTATACGGATGGAAGCGCGTCACACTATAATTTCATTGAATGGAGCAGCTAGAATTACACTAAAGAAAAAAAAAAAGAGTCTGTGAGTGACACGTGCAGATGCCTACAGACAGCGTTGGATGCAGAGCAAACTGCAGCGTCACCTGCACTCTCACACACACACCTTGCACAGAGCTGTTAAAACAACACTGCAAGGCAAAAGGAAGTTTTACACAGCGGTTGGTAAACTAGCCTGCCTAAAGCAAAGTACACAAAATCGCAATCTCTAACTGTCCCTCTGAGTCAGCAGAGCAGCGTTCTGTCCCTAACTGAGTTCACAGCACAGTGATACTAAAATGGCGGCGGCGCCTTTTATAGTGCATTCTGACATCATTTCAGCAGCCAATCACAGCCATGCCATTAGTTAAGATGACCGCAGCATTACAGGATGTGCCCACACTTCGTAGGATTCCTCATTGGCTGACTAAAATCACACTGCCTCTCAAAGAATTATGGGAACTTCCGATTCCGGTATACGATATAGGAAAAATATCGGAACTAAGTATCGGAATTCCGATACAGCGAATATCGGCCGATACCCGATACTTGCGGTATCGGAATGCTCAACACTATTAACCACTGTTGATTGGCTGCATTCAATTCTCTATGTCCAGATGAATTTAATCCTAGGGTACTGAATGAGATAGAGGGAATTATTGAACCACTCTCCATAATCCTTGAAAATTCTTGGCGCACAGGCGAAGTCCCAGAAGACTGGAGAAGAGCAAATGTTGTCCATATCTTCAACAAGGGGAAGAAGGTGGGCCCAGGGAACTATAAGCCTGTGAGTCTGACTTCTATACCAGGAAAGATCTTTGATCAAATTATTAAACAACAAGTATGCAATTACCTTGATGAGAATGAAGTGATTAACAAGAGCCACCATGGGTTTGTAACTAATAAATCATGACAGACTAACTTAATTTCCTTCTATGACAGAATCACTGACTGGTTGGATCAGGAAACACAGTAGACATTGTATATCTTCACTTCAGCAAAGCATTTGACAAAGTATCACATAACATCTTTATTGCAAATATGGCCAAGCATGGAATTTACAAGGCAAGTGGTATGTGGATTCATAACTCGCTTAAGGGTATGCCACACTAAGCGAGATCGCTAACGAGATCGCTAACGAGATCGCACCTGCGTCACCATTTATGACGCAGTAGCGATCTCGTTAGCGACTTTAGCTGTGTGTGACATGTAGCAGCGATGTGGCCCCTGCTGAGATGTCGTTGATCGCTCATGGACGTTCTGAGCCGTTTTTTGGTCGTTGGTGTTCCGCTGGTGAGCCTGAATCGCTGAGTGTGACACCCTTTATGAACGACTTCACCAGCATCGCAGGTGGGACTAGGTTTTCCCAACGACCGCAGAGGTCGTTATACAGATCGCTGATGAGATGTGTTTGGAATCACAGATCGCTGATGAGATGTGTTTGGAATCACACAGCTAAGTCGCTAACGAGATCGCTACTGCATCATAAATGGTGACGCATGTGCGATCTCGTTAGCGATCTCGTTAGCGATCTCGCCTAGTGTGGCATACCCTTTAGTTATTGGATCCGAAGAGTGGTCATAAATACTGCACATCCAATTGGAATAATGTCTCAAGTGGTGCTCCACAAGGCTCTGTCCTGGGCCCGGTGTTGTTCTACATTTTTGTCATTGATTAATATGAAAAAATTGAGGGTAAACTAATTAAATTTTCTGATGACACACAGCTAGGAGAGATAACTAATACTAGAGAAGAGAGAGAGGATTCAAAAAGATTTAAACAAACTGGAACTGTGGGCAGCAACTATCTGAATGTTTTTTAACAGAGAATTGCAAAGTCCTACATCTGGGCAAGAAAATTGAAAAAAACATATACAGAATGAAAGGAATATGGCTAAGCCACAGCACATGTGAAAAAGACGGATAAACTAATAGATTACAGACTGTACAGGAGTCAACAGTGTAAAGCAGCAGCAAAACGGCAAACACAATTCTGATTTGCATTACCACAAGCATACAGTCTAGATCATGTGAAGTAATTGTCCCCCTCTACTTCTTCTTGGTCAGACCTCATCTGGAAAACTATGTCTGGTTCAGGCACCACATTTTAAAAATGGCATGAACAGACTGGAGCAAGTTCAGAGAAGAGTGACCAGATTGGTGACAGATCTGCAAACAATGTCCTATGAGGAACAATTAGAGGATTTTGGAATGTTTAGCTTACAAAAGAGAATGAGAGGAGACTTAAAGGGGTTGTCCAGTACTTTAAATTAACCCCCCAATGTTTCCCCCGGGGCCCCTAATGAATTTTGTAAATACCTTATGTCGCCTATACTGCTTGTGAGCAGCGCTATCCGTGGCAGCTCACAGGCAGCACATGACCCAACCCTGATGTCACAACAAGTGAGGCGTGACTTGGCGCTGGGTCCCTGCATTGGCTCCTGGGTTGTGGGCGGGGTTACCCCCGCTTCACAAACAGCATTCACCACACACTTTCTCAATAGATGGGCGCACGGTGGATGCCGGGTGTGACGCGGGGGGATAACCCCGCCCACAGCCTGGCAGCCACCACAGGGACCCATCGCTGAGTCACACTTCACTTGTGGTGTCAGCATTGGATCACTTTCTGTCTGTGAGTGGCCACGGATAGCGCCACTCATGGAAGGAGGTAAAATGGACCCCCGGCTGCTGCCAGCACTTGTCGGGACGTCAGTGGAAGCAAGAGTCGGCTGCAGCCGAGGGTCACGTGCTGCCTGTGAGTGGCCAGCGATAAGACTGAAGGGAAGGAGCAATTGTTACCATCCACCTTTTGTGTCTCCCCTTTTTCCTCAGATTATAAGCTTGCGAGCAGGGCCCTCATTTCTCGTGGTATCTACTTTGATCTGTGTTTATTGTTATGCTGTAATGTCTATTGTCTGTACAAGTCCCCTCTTTAATGTAAAGTGCTGCGGAATATGTTGGCGCTATAGAAATATAATTATTATTATTAAGGAGATGCAGATTAGATATTAGAAAAAAATTTTGACAGTGAGAGTGGTCAACGAGTGGAGCAGGCTGCCAGGAGAGGTGGTGAGTTTTCACTCAATGGCAGTCTTCAAACAGAGGCAGGAGAGACATCTGTCTAGGATAATTTAGTGAATCCTGCACTGAGCAGGGGGTTGGACCAGGTGACCCTGGAGGTCCCTTCCAACTCTACCAGTTTATGATAATATGATTCATTGCTAATGTGCTATAACATTGTTATGCAAACCATGGGAAATTGGGCCCTGACATCACTTAATCGATGTTGGTGTGAGACATGCATGTCTCTTAATTTTATTTTACACTGGAAAATACTGTATTTAAGAAGTGGTTGTCCAAACAGTGAAAAACCACTTGAAGTGTAATAATTTGCAAGCATGATTCTGTTCCAGCTACTTTGCTACTTTGCAATCCTTATCTGGTTTAAATGCGTCAGATATTATTCTCACCCCATTCAATATGTATCAAATGTAATATGTACGGTATTTCTATAGTTTGTATATTTGCAGCTGATCAATTGAAAATACCTTTTACCTTGAAAAATCAATGCATATTACTGATTATCTAATCTGAATAGGCAATTACTGAATGTAAAAATTCTTGAAACAAAATAAGCATTTAGGGTCATTTAGAGGAAAGAAAGAAGTTGATCAGATATTAAGTTGATGTTTTCAGATACTTTCATTCAGGTTCAAAGAGTTGTCACTGATGTTTAAATGTATTTGTTTTATAAAAAAATACTCTCTGGAAAATGTGAACAGTAAAAAATGATATTTTGCTTTTGAACACGAGTCCCAGATCTTTTAAAACTTAATAGTTTTGGACACAAACATTGTTTTTGAATTGTGTCTTTCTCATTCAGTGTTTAAAGGTTGTTCAGTATAAGAAAGAGGGAAAGATTTTTTTTCGAGAAAACTTGTCATAATTTAAAAGTCTGAGAAATGGAAAGGACAGGAAGACCTAAGCCCATTCTAAATTGTAAATTGCTGTGGAATATGTGGGCACAGTATGAAAAAAAACTATTTTATTATGCTAAATGATATATTTTTAGGGGTGTACAATTTCAATAACACATTTAATTTATTCTATTAAATCTAAGTATGTTCTGGCCTATAGTGGTAGGTGCAATACTTTGACTGAGCTATATGAGCTTACATACAAAGACAGCTTTTAGTCACTAAATAGGCCTTCATAGGAATACAAAAAGCAGGGATTGTTTGATATTAAGTTACATTAAATCTCTTCTCACAAATTTATGTGTAAATCTGCTCAAATTCTCCATTTTTATAACATGCTGCAGTCAGATAAGATTGGATGTTCAACAGGTAGTTTCATTTTAAAGAGAACCTGACCAGAGGAATTTCTACTTAAAACTAAATGTATGGTTGTATAAGCAATGATTATCTGAGTAAATCAATACATTTCTTAATAAAATCTGAGAAATTTGTCATTGAATCCAAATGCAAATTAGCAGAGATGCTCCAATCTGTCAAGATTCGAATTTGCCAAAACACATATTTTACGGAGAAATTTGATTCACAGCAAAGGTATTCTCGGCAAATTTAATGTTCCTTGTTATGTTCTGGGTAGACTGTAAAAAAAAACATTAAAGAGGACAACTGGGACTTAAAAAAAAGTGCCTAAGCACTAACAGCCAGGTAGTTGCTACCTACCTGCCTGTTGTATCCTGTGCCATTCCCCCGGCACAGAGTGATCACTGACTTCCACTTATGTCTCATCAATAGAGCGGCAGTTTCTTTTCCTCTTGACAAGGTGGGACTACTGGTGTCATGCTGACTGACAGATGGCTGCCTGTTGCCTAATTCGGGAAGCTGGCTTTCAATCAGCATACTGTAATGCCAGTAGTCCACAACAAGAAGAGAAACCGCTGCTATGTTGAAAGGGAGAAGCTGAATCTCTGGCAGGAGCAGACAATGACCAGCACTGGGTACAACAAATGGTTGCCTCTGTTGGCAACTACATGTTATGGGTCTGCAACTCAGGAATAGAGTGGGGGGACAATCTGACCCTGTTCTAGGACTAGACTCGATCCCTACGATGGAGCGGGCCACCTATTTTTTGTGAATAGACCCACCGACGATCCTAGTCTAAACTCAAGCAAAGATCTGCAGGAGGGGGAAGGGGATCCCTGAAAGATCTAGGGACTGGGAACAAAACACTGGTAACCTCCTAGCAAGGAAATAAAGAAAGCTGCAGAAACAAAAGGAAAATACAAAAGATTAAGCAAGCAGAACTAGAGATCCCAGAACTGCACTAAGTATAGGACAAAGCTATCAAGACTCCTAGCCAGAACTCAAGCGGATTAACACTGATGTCCAGCAAGGACTGGGAAGCAGGTGCAGGGTAATAAAGGGTGATACAATCACCTGACCAACGACAAGCCCAGCACCAGGGGAAAACAGACCAGTAGTCAGAAACTACAACAAGATGGCGGATGGTCAAACTGAATGGATACTAACACTACATGCCTGTAGTGCTTGAGCACATATTTTAAAAGTCATAGATGTCACCTTTAATACAAACTTGGTCAAAATTGTTGGTACCCATCGTTTAATGACAGAAAAACCAACAATGTTCACAGAAATAACTTGAATTTGCCAAAAGTAATAATAAATCAAAAGTTTATGAAAATTAACGAAAGAAAGTCAGACATTGCTTTTCAACCATGCTTCCACAGAATTAAAAAAAAATAAAACTCATGAAATAGGCCTGGACAGAGATGATGGTACCCCTAAAAATAATGTGACAAAAGGGACATGTTAAATCAAGGTGTGTGTTAGGGTCTGCGGAGCGCACCAAATATAATAAGTGGAGAGGTGCGTTCGCAGCCCGGGGTCCACCGTGCAGGCGGAGCCTGCTACTAGTAAAATGGCGCAAGAAGCGAACTCTGTTATCCCGCAGAGTCGCCAAAATAAACGCCGTAACGCGCTGTGGCAATATGTGCGAACTCTGTTAATCCACAGATCCGCTAGAAGGAGTGCCGCAGCGCTATATGGCGATGAGTGCGAACTCACTTAACACAACTGAGTCGCAAAATAAACACGCTAGGGCGCTGTCTAGCGTTGAAAGCGAACCCTGTTACGTCACAGAGTCACTGAGACAAACTTCTGTGTCCTGTCAGGCACCCAGGTACACAGTGAACAACTAAGCGAACATAGAACGTGATCATGCGCTAATGTCCTCGCGGGCGTCACCCGCAACCTATGGCGTGTGAACACAAGACCCTGAATATGGCAATCAAACTCCTCACCGGTTATGCCGGTAATCTAGGGCATCTAGGACACCGACCCTGACCAGCTAGCACACCAAACTCCTCACCAAATAAGTCGGTATTCCAGGGGCTTATTTCAGCCGGGCCCTAACCACACACACGCATGACCACACTGGCGCTAAGCATATAATGATTGATATTAGAGCATGGCGGCCCAGCCATGCCACCCTTTAACAGCAACAGCTACAGGACCTGCCAGAAACAAGGACCAATGAGAAACTGTTCCAAACACATGTAGTTTCATGACCTTCCTGGCTGACCAATAGGAGCTGCTGCAGTACCTGAACATGTGACCCATGATCTCCAATGAGAGATCTTACCCTGGGCATGCTCAGAGGGGGAAACGCGGGACTTCGTCCCAAAGACGTTTGCTCCAGTACTGGCTATAATAGCAGATCCAGGAGAGGCAGCAGCAAGTCTCTGCACAGTACTGGAATGGGCAAGACGCTGGGACCGACGTCTCTGCTGAGCAGGCTCCACTGAGGCCGGAGATGAATGGGGGACCGCAGCGGGACTGGTTCGAGACTCCCCTTGTGCAGCAGCTGGAACTCGAACCCTAACATTACCCCCCCTCCTAGGGCCCCCCTTCTTTGAGCCTCGCTGCGCTCAAAGGCAGCGATGAGCTGCGGAGCCTGAACATGCTCGGCAGACTCCCAGGACCTATCCTCAGGCCCATAACCCCTCCAATCCACCAAATAAATTTTTTTGCCTCGTACCACCTTGCACCCAACAATGGCGTTCACCTCATGATCGTCGGTAGATGAACCCGACGTCCCGGCAGATGACACGGAAAACCGGGAAATGGCCACTGGTTTCAGGAGGGACACGTGAAAGGTGTCAGTGATACCAAGGCGAGGCGGAAGGGCTAGGCGGTAAACCACCAGGTTCACCTGCTCAAGAACTTTAAAGGGGCCCAAAAAGCGAGGTGCCAACTTGGTGGACTCTACACGTAGCCTGATGTTTCAGGCAGAAAGCCACACTAGGTCACCCGGAGCAAATGTAGGAGCGGGGCGCCGATGGGCATCGGCCGAAGACCTCATCCTCTCTTTGGAGGCCTGAATGGCATCCTGGGTGCGGTCCTAAATGTTCTGTGCCTCCACAGCCCATTCTGCCACCCTGGAATCGGCGGAAGGCACGGGCATGGGCACTGGTACCCGCGGATGCTGACCGTAGTTCAGGAGGAATGGGGTCTGTCCGGTGGAGTCAGCCACAGCATTATTTAGAGCAAACTCAGCCCACGGTAGCAAGGATGCCCAGTCATCCTGCCTGGCAGAGGCAAAATGTCGCAAGTATGTGACCAAGGTCTGGTTTGCCCTCTCTACCAACCCATTCATCTCGGGATGGTATGCAGAGGAGAGATTCAACTCAATGCTGAGTAAACGACACAGCTCTCTCCAGAACCGAGACGCAAACTGGGGACCTCGATCACTGACAATTTTGTCTGGCATACCGTGTAGGCGGAAAATATGCCTAATGAATAATGCTGCCAAGGCCAGTGCAGACGGTAACCGTGGTAACGGCACTAAGTGCACCATTTTGGAGAAGTGGTCGGTTATCACCCAGATGATGGTGCAGCCCCGAGACTTGGGTAAGCCCACCACAAAATCCATCCCGACCATCTCCCAAGGCCTGTCTGCCACCGGTAAAGGGAAAAGTAACCCAGCTGGCCGTTGTCGAGGGGACTTATTCTTGGCGCAGGAGACGCACGCCTGAACGTATTCCCTGACGTCACGGGCCATCTGCGGCCACCAGTATGTCCTCGCCAGCAACTCAGAAGTCCTTTTTGTCCCAAAATGTCCACCCAACCTGGACGAATGTGCCCAAGAGAGTACTTCCGGTCGCAAATTGGTGTGCACAAAAGTCTTGACCCGAGGCACAGACTCAAGCGAAACCGGAGCCACCGTTCTTAGGCTTTCTGTGGGGACAATAGGCCGAGGCTCCTCCTCCACCTCCTCAGAGGACACCACGGAGCGGGATAGAGCGTTTGCGCGAATGTTCTTCTCACCGGAGAGGAAATGGAGGGTGAAATGGAACTGGGAGAAAAACAAGGACCATCTGGCCTGACAGGAATTTAGCCGCTGGGCTGTCTGCAAATACACCAAGTTCTTGTGGTCTGTGAATACTTGGAAGGGGAAGCGAGCCCCCTCCAGAAGATGTCTCCACTCGGAGAAGGCCAACTTCATAGCCAGTAACTCCCTGTCCCCGATGGAATAATTCCTCTCTGCTGGTGTAAAGGTCTTGGAAAAGAAGAAGCAGGGATGCTTCCGACCCTGGTCATCCTTTTGAAAAAGGACTGCTCCAGCACCAACAGAAGAGGCATCCACCTCTAAGATAAACGGTTTATCGACATCGGGGCGATGTAAGATGGGAGCACTGGCGAAATGCGACTTGATGGAGGAGAACGCCTTGGTGACCTCCTCTGACCACAACTTGGGATTAGCTCCCTTCTTGGTGAGGGCTACCAAGGGAGCTACCAAAGTAGAGAAGTGGGGAATGAATTGGCGATAGTAGTTAATGAACCCCCATAAAGTGCTGCACCGCCTTAAGGGAGTGGGGTTCTTGCCAATCCATCACAGCCTGTAGTTTGGTAGGATCCATAGCCAATCCCTGGGTGGAGATGATATAGCCCAGGAAAGGTAGAGACTCCTGCTCAAACATGCACTTCTTCAACTTCGCATATAGGGAATTTGCTCGCAAGAGGTCGAAGACCTTGCAGACATCTCTCCGGTGGGAGGCCATATCTGTAGAAAAGATGAGAATGTCATCCAGATAGACTACCACTGAGGTGGGCAACATATCCCGGAAGATGTCATTCACAAAGTCTTGGAAGACAGCTGGGGCATTACAGAGCCCAAAGGGCATTACCAGATATTCATAATGCCCATCACTGGTGTTAAATGCCATCTTCTATTCGTCCCCCTCACGGATGCGAATCAGCTTATACGCACCCCGAAGGTCTAGCTTAGTAAATACCCTTGCTCCCCGAAGCCTGTCAAAGAGCTCAGAGAATAGCGGCAAAGTATACTTATTTTTCACGGTGATAGCATTGAGACCCCTATAATCAATGCACGGACGTAATTCTCCGTTCTTCTTCTGCACAAAGAAGAACCCCGCTCCCGCTGGTGACACCGACTTCCTAATGAATCCCCTTGCCAAGTTCTCCTGAATATATTGGGACATGGCCTCTGTCTCAGGAAGAGAGAGGGGATAAACCCTTCCTCTAGGAGGCTCAGCTCCAGGCAAGAGGTCGATAGGACAGTCATAGGGGCGATGAGGCGGAAGAGTCTCCGCAGCCTTCTTCGATAAAACGTCGGCATAAGACCAATAGACCTTGGGAAGAGGAGAGAGGTCTATGGGTATCTTAGTGGTGTTGACCTGCACGCTGTCCCTAATGCATCTGCCTTTACATAAATTACCCCAACCCAGAATTCTCCCTGAAGACCACTCAATATGGGGAGAGTGGTGACGGAGCCAGGGTAATCCCAACAAAACCTCATCTATACCCTCAGGGAGGATAAAAAATGATATATTCTCCTGATGGGAAGGAGACATAGACAAGGTGAGTGGGACAGACTGATGGGTGATTTGTGAGGGCAGAATTGCTCCGTTCAACACCCGTACCGATACTGGTTCAGCCAGCAACACCAAAGGCATGGTGTGGCGAGAAGCAAAGGAGGATGACATTAAATTCCCCTCTGCCCCAGAATCCACACACAGCTTGACGGGTAGGGTGGTAGAACCGTGGGTAATTATCCCCTTGAGGAGCACTTTAGGGGCAAAACTCATGGCGTCCAGTGACCCTGTTCCTACGGCTACTGGGCGCGACCATTTATTCAGCCGCTGTGAACATCGGTTGGCAAAATGTCCCTGCTGCTGGCAAATATAACAAATCGGGGATGGACGAGTGACCCGAGATTTAGATCCTGCAGGAGCAACCTCCTGAAGGTCGGGTGCCTGAATGGGCGACTCCAGAGGGGTGGCGAAGGTAGGAGCCAACCGGACACTCTGCCTACACTGGGCACGTTCCAGCCTCCGCTCGTGGAAACGGAGGTCGACGTGGGTGGAAATAGCGATAAGCTTCTCCAGTGTGGCAGGAATCTCCCTGGTAGCCAAGGCGTCTTTCACATGACCCGCCAGTCCTCTCCAGAACACGGGAATGAGGACTTTATCTGGCCACTCTTAATCCGAGGCCAGAGTCCGAAATTGGACAGCAAAATGGCTGACCAAAGCCGAACCCTGGGTACTTGCCAGCAGTTTGAGCGCCGTATCGTGGGTGAGCTGAGGTCCTAGAAAAACCTTTTTCAGAGCCTCCAGAAAAAGAGAAGCGCTCTGCGCCACATGGTCGTCGCGCTCCCACAGCGGCGTTGCCCACTCCAACGCTCTGCCCGACAGAAGTGCTATCGCAAAGCCCACTTGTGCCCGATCCGTGGGGAAACGTGCAGCCAGAAGCTCGAGGTGTATGGAGCACTGACTTACGAATCCCCGACATTGCTTGCTGTCACCAGCAAACTTGTGTGGAAGCGGGAGGTGGGACAATGTAGGGACAGAGGTGGCAGAGGACAAACTGGCTGCAGGTACGCTAGCAGCCTGAACAGCGACTGCTGTAACATCCACAGCTGAGGTTGTGCGCTCAAGAGCCGCCAACCTAACCTCCAGCTGCTGGATGTACAGCTGTAAACGCTGTTCATCCGCCATTTTACTAGCCAGACCCTGGCGCTAATATTATTTTAGGGTCTGCGGAACGCACCAAATATAAGAAGTGGAGAGGTGCGTTCGCAACCCGGGGTCCACCGTGCAGGCCGAACCTGCTGCTAGTAAAATGGCATAAGAAGCGAACTCTGTTATCCCGCAGAGTCGTCAAAATAAATGCAGTAACACGCTGTGGCAATATGTGCGAACTCTGTTAATCCACAGATCCGCTAGAAGGAGTGCCGCAGCGCTATATGGCGATGTGTGCGAACTCACTTAACACAACTGAGTCGCAAAATAAACACGCTAGGGCGCTGTCTAGCGTTGAAAGCGAACCCTGTTATGTCACAGAGCCGCTGAGACAAACTTCTGTGTCCTGTCAGGCACCCAGGTACACAGTGAACAGCTAAGCGAATATAGAACGTGATCATGCGCTAATGTCCTCGCGGGAGTCACCTGAACGCCAGGCCCTGAATACGGCAATCAAACTCCTCACCGGTTATGCCGGCAATCTAGGGCATCTAGGACACCGACCCTGACCAGCTAGCATACCAAACTCCTCACCGATTAAGTCGGTATTCTAGGGGCTTATTTCAGCCGGGCCCTAACCACACACACGCATGACAACACTGGCGCTAAGCATATAATGATTGATATTAGCGCATTGCGGCCCAGCCATGCCACCCTTTTATAGCAACAGCTACAGGACCTGCCAGAAACAAGGACCAATGAGAAACTGTTCCAAACACATGTAGTTTCATGACCTTCCTGGTGGACCAATAGGAGCTGCTGCAGTACCTGAACATGTGACCCCTGATCTCCAATGAGAGATCTTACCCTGGGCATGCTCAGAAGGGGAAACGCAGGACTTCGTCCCAAAGACGTCTGCTCCAGTACTGGCTATAATAGCAGATCCAGGAGAGGCAGCAGCAAGTCTCTGCACAGTACTGGAATGGGCAAGACGCTGGGACCGACGTCTCTGCTGACCAAGCTCCACTGCGGCCGGAGATGAATGGGGGACCGCAGCGGGACTGGCTACAGATACTCACTGTGCTGTTTAGTGATATGGTGTGTATCACACACAACATGGACCAGGGGAAGCAAAGGAAAGAGTTGTCTCAGGAGATAATAAAGAAAATTATAGACAAACATTTTAAAGGTAAAAGTTATAAGACCATCTCAACGCAGCTTAACCCCTTACTGCCATCAGACGTACTATCCCGTCCATGGTACCTGGGCCCGTATGACCGGGGACAGGATAGTACGTCTCGTGCGATCGCAGCCGATCGCTGCCGGGTGTCAGCTGATTATCACAGCTGACACCCATGACTGTGTGTCAGGAGTAGTGTTGAGCGATATTGCTCGATATCTAAAAATATCGTATCGAAATTGTATCGCCGATAGCACTAAATATCGTCGATATCCGATTCCGATTGCGGAAGTCCAATGTAAGTCTATGGGAACAAAATATCGCAACTAAAAAAACCTTTATTTCCTTGTAAACTCTAAATATACACACATAGAATACATAATATATATATATATATATATATATATATATATATACATGTCATTGTGACATATATATATACATATATGTATAGTTTATACACTTCTACATAGTAAAATATCCTCTGATTCAATTGCCGGGTAAAGCCGGCTTCTGTGAAAAGACAGAAGCACCCGACATGAAATGACACTTGTTGTACATAGGGTTAACCATGTCTTTTCATGTCGTTTGCAATCTGATTTGCACAAACAATTACATCAGTCTATGTGTGCAAAATTTCACACCTGTAGGGGATAATTACAGGTGTAAATTCGTTGTAAAAAAAACGGACTTTTTTGCTACGAATTTACACCTTTAATTAACCCCTACAGGTGTGAAATTTTGCACACTTACACTCATGTAATTGTTTGTGCAAATCAGATATCAAACTACATGAAAAGACATGGTTAACTCTATGTAAACCAAGTGTCATTTCATGTCGGGTTCTGCATTTTCACAAAAGCCGGCAATTGAATTAGCGGCTATTATACTATGTAGAAGTGTATGAACTATAAATATAAATATATATATATATGTATGTGTCACAAATTTAATGACATGTATATATATATATATGAGGTGTAAAATTGCTGAAAAAAAATGCGTGGGCTCCCGCCCTATTTTCGCAACCAGACAGACAAAGCCAGTGAGTGGGGGCAGATAATAATAGCCCAGAGAGGGACCATTATTTTTGCCCCCCCCCCCGGCTACTAACATCTGCCCCCAGACACCCCAGAAAGGGCAAATCTCTAATTAGATTTGCCCTTTCTGGCACTTTGCCCATCTATTCCTATTGCCCTGTAGCGGTGGCGAATGGGTTAATAAGGGGTTAAAATGACCTTGCCAATGAAAGGTCACTTTAAGCCAGGTTAATAATTGAGAGCTGTCAATTAGACAACTATCAATTATTAATCCTATTGTATGAAAGAAAAATCAAACACACACACTTTAATAAAAAATAAGTTTAATGAAATAATCACACAGTTTTTGACCATATTTTATTTTCCTGCTAAAACCATTTCCTGTAATAAAAATAAAATAATAAAGCAAAATTATTCTTACCAATCCGATGTACAGTCAGGTCCCACGGTGTAATCCTTCAGAAAGGGTTAATGTTTACTGCAGGGACCGCAGCTAATACTGCAGCCTCACAGTAAACCCCCAAATGAATGAGTTCCTCTCCTGGCTGACAGGAGAGGAAGTGGAAAGCTTAATTGATTGCTTTCCACTTTCACTTCAGGTCAGCCAGGGACACAATCAGTGACGTCAGAGGGAACTGGTTAACAAAAATAGGGGATCCCCTCGAAAAAAATTGGCGTGGGGTCCCCCCTATTTTTGTTAACCAGCCAGATGAAGCAGACCGCTGAGGCCTGGATTTTCAGGCTGTTAAGGAGCCAAGATCCATGGACCTTGCCAGCCTGATAATACCAGGCCACAGCAGTCTGCATATCTTGGCTGATTAACAAAAATAGGGGATCCCCTCGAAAAAAATTGGCGTGGGGTCCCCCCTATTTTTGTTAACCAGCCAGATGAAGCAGACCGCTGAGGCCTGGTTTTTCAGGCTGGTAAGGATCCAATATCCATGGACCTTGCAAGCCTGATAATACCAGGCCACAGCAGTCTGCTTAGCTTGGCTGGTTAACAAAAATAGGGGATCCCCTCGAAAAAAAAACGGCGTAGGGGTCCCCCTATTTTTGTTAACCAGCCAAGTAAAATGCAGACTGCTGCGGCCTGGTATTAAAAGATGTCAAGGCCCATGGATTTTGGCCCTCAACAGCCTGATAATACCAGGCTACAGCAGCCCCACATTTGGCGCATCAAAAGATGTGCCAATTGTGGCACTTTACCCGGCTCTTCCCACTGCCCTGTAGCGGTGGCAAGCGGGGTAATAAGGGGTTAATGTCACCGTTGATTGCACGGTGACAATAAGCCCGGTTAATAATGGAGAGGTGTCAATAAGACACCGATCCATTATTAATCCCAAAGTTATTAAATGCATAAAAAAAAGACAAAGCAAGAAAAAAGTATTTTAATGAAATAAAAGAGAAAACACACTTTTCATTTCTTTTATTACTCTCCTATTCCTGCGACGCATCGATCTCCTGTAAAAAAAGAAAAAAACAAACCAACAGTATACCACCTGTCCGACACAGTCCATAGTAACGCAGTCCCACGACGATCCAGCTCTGCTACATGCGGAATGACAGGCAGAGCCTGTCACGACGACGCAGCACAGCTGATTACCTGCTTCCCCGGCGGTGACGTCATCGACTGACTGCTTTAAACGGCCGGGATTACCCAGCAGTCACTGCAGTTATCGCGAGAAAACTGCATGTGACCGCCGGGGAAAGAGGATTGGCGTCCATGAGCGAGTCCAGGCAGTGACCGCCTGATCTCTGCCAGTAAGTGCCGCTGACTCTGACAGACCCGACCGACGACAGACATACAGTGACAGACCCGACCGACGGACACAGACAGTGACAGTGACAAATCCGATTCAGAGTATTCGATAGACGAAATATCGAAACGAATTATCGAAAGGCGATAGAGCTAATACGGCCGATGCCGATTTGATTATCGATCGCTCAACACTAGTCAGGAGCGGTCACGGACCGCTCCCGGCACATTAACCCCTTGCACACCGCGATCAAACATGATCGCGGTGTACTGGGGGCACAGGGGAGGATCGCGCAGGGTGGGGCTCCCTGCGTGCCCCCCTGAGACCCTCAGAGCAGCGCGATGTGATCGCGCTGTTCTGAGGGCTTCCTCCCTCCCAGGACCCGGATCCAAGATGGCGCCGGGGTCCTGGAGGGAGGCGGCTACCTCAGTGCCTGCCGAGAGCAGGCACTGAGAAGCCTGCTGCACTGCCTGAGCGATCGCTGGTGTGACAGAGTGCTGTGCACACTGTCACACCAGCGATCTGATAAAATACAGTGATGTCCCACCCTGGGACAAAGTAAAAAAGTTAAAAAAATAAAAATAAACATGTTTTAAAAAAAAATCCAAAATAAAAAAAAAATATATATTCCCCAATAAATTCACTTCTTCCTGTAAATAAAAAAAACAAAGTAATAAAAGTACACATATTTGGTATCGCCGCGTCCGTAACGACCCCCCCTATAAAATTGTCCCACTAGTTAACCCCTTTAGTGAACCCCTTAAAAAAAAAAAAAAAACGAAGCAAAAAATTAATGCTTTATCATCATACCGCCGAACAAAAAGTGGAATAACACGCGATCAAAAAGACCAATATAAAAAAACATGGTACTGCTGAAAACGTCATCTTGTCCCGCAAAAAACGAGCCATAATACAGCATCATCAGCAAAAAAATAAAAAAGTTATAGCTCGCAGAATAAAGCGATGCAAAAATAATTATTTTTTATATAAAATTGTTTTTATTCTATAAAAGCGCCAAAACATGAAAAAATGACATAAATGAGGTATCGCCATAATCGTACTGACCCGAAGAATAAAACTGCTTTATCAATTTTACCACACGCGGAACGGTATAAACGCCTCCCCCAAAAGAAATTCATGAATTGCTGATTTTTGTTCATTCTAACCTCCCAAAAATCGAAATAAAAAGCGATCAAAAAATGTCACGTGCTCAAAAATGGTACCAATAAAAACGACAACTCGTAACGCAAAAAATAAGACCTCACATGACTCTGTGGGCCAAAATATGCAAAAATTATAGCTCTCAAAATGTGATGATGCAAAAACTATTTTTGCAATAAAAAGCGTCTTTTAGCGTGACAGCTGCCAATCATAAAAACCCGCCATAAATAGTAAATCAAACCCCCCTTTATCACCCCCTTAGTAAAGGAAAAATAATAAAATTAAAAAAAGTATTTATTTCCATTTTCCCATTAGGATTAGGGTTAGGGTTGCGGCTAAAGTTAGGGTTAGGGTTGGTGCTAAAGTTAGGATTAGGGTTAGGGTTGGGATTAGGGGTGTGTTAGGGTTAGGTTTGTGGTTAGGGTTGGGACTAGGGTTAGGGGTGTGTTGGGGTTAGGGTTGGAGTTAGAATTGGGGGGTTTCCGCTGTTTAGGCACATCAGGGGCTCTCCAAATGTGACATGGATGCCCGATCTCAATTCAAGCCAATTCTGCGTTGAAAAAGTCAAACGGTGCTCCTTCACTTCTCAGCTCTGCCATGCGTCCAAACAGTAGTTTATCCCCACATATGGGGTATCAGCGTATTCTGGACCCCAAGAGTTATTGTGCAATTTGTCCTATTTCTTCTGTTACCCTTGGGAAAATAAAAAACTGGGGGCGAAAATATCATTTTTGTACAAAAAAAATATTTTTTTTGTTTTTACGGCTGTACATTATAAACTTCTGTGAAGCACTTGGGGCTTCATAGCGCTCACCACACATAAAGATAAGTTCCTTGTGGGGTCTATTTTCCAAAATGGGGTCACTTGTTGGGGATTTCCACTGTTTAGGCGCATCAGGGGCTCTCCAAATGCGACATGACGCCCCCAGACCATTCCATCAAAGTCTGCAATCCAAAACGTCACTACTTCCCTTCCGAACCCTGACGTGCGCCCATACAGTAGTTTTCTCCCACATATTGGGTATCAGCGTACTCAGGACAAATTGGACAACAACTTTTGGGGTCCAATTTCTCCTGTTACCCTGTAAAAATAAAATATTGGGGCAAAAAAATCATTTTTGCAAAAAAAAAAAAGATTTTTTTATTTTTACGGCTGTGCGTTATAAACTTCTGTGAAGCACTTCGGGGTTCAAAGTGCTCACCACACATCTAGACAAGTTCCTTGTGGGGTCTATTTTCCAAAATGGGGTCACTTGTGGGGGATTTCCACTGTTTAGGCGCATCAGGGGCTCTCCAAATGTGACATGACGCCCCCAGACCATTCCATCAAAGTCTGCAATCCAAAACGTCACTACTTCCCTTCCGAGCCCTGACGTGCGCCCATACAGTAGTTTTCTCCCACATATTGGGTATCAGCGTACTCAGGACAAATTGGACAACAACTTTTGGGGTCCAATTTCTCCTGTTACCCTTGTGAAAATAAAATATTGGGGGCGAAAAAATCATTTTTGAAAAAAAAAAAAGGATTTTTTATTTTTACAGCTGTACGTTATAAACTTCTGTGAAGCACTTCGGGGTTCAAAGTGCTCACCACACATCTAGATAAGTTCCTTGTGGAGTCTATTTGCCAAAATGGGGTCACTTGTGGGGGGTTTCCACTGTATAGGTGCATCAGGGGCTCTCCAAATGTGACATGACGCCCCCAGACCATTCCATCAAAGTCTGCAATCCAAAACGTCACTACTTCCATTCAGAGCCCTGACGTGCGCCCATACAGTAGTTTTCTCCCACATATTGGGTATCAGCGTACTCAGGACAAATTGGACAACAACTTTTGGGTTCCAATTTCTTCTGTTACCCTTGTGAAAATAAAATATTGGGGGCGAAAAAATCATTTTTGTAAAAAAAAAAAAGATTTTTTATTTTACGACTGTACGTTATAAACTTTAGTGAAACACCTGGGGTTAAAAGTTCTCACCACACATCTAGATAAGTTCCTTGAGGGGTCTAGTTTCCAAAATGGTGTCATTTATGGGGGTTTCCACTGTTTAGGCAGATCAGGAGCTCTCCAAACACGACATGGCGTCCAGCCAATTCTGCGTTGAAAAAGTCAGACGGCGCTCCTTCCCTTCCAAACTCTGCCATGCACCCAAACAGTGGTTTACCCCCACATATGGGGTATCAGCGCACTCAGGACAAATTGCACAATAACTTTTGGAGTCTTGTTACTCTTGGAAAAATAAAAATTGGGGTGAAAAGATCATTTTTGTGGAAAAAATATGATTTTTAAATTTTACGGCTCTACGTTATAAACTTGTGTGAAGCACTTGGGGGTTCAAATTGCTCACCAAAGATCTAGAAAAGTTCCTTAGGGGTCTAGTTTCCCAAATGGGGTCATTTGTGGGGGTTTCCACTGTTTAGGCACATCAGGGGCTCTCCAAATGCAACATGGCATTCAATCTCAATTCCAGCCAATTTTGGTTGGAAAAAGTCAAATGGTGCTCCTTCGATTCCGAGCTCTGCCGTGCGCCCAAACAGTGGTTCCCCCCCACATATGGGGTATCAGCGTACTCAGGACAAATTGTACAACAACTTATGTGGTCCAATTTCTCCTGTTACCCTTGGGAAAATAAAAAATTAGTGACTAAAAGATAATTTTTGTGGGAAAAAAATAGGATTTTTTATTTTCATGCCCGGGCATTATAAACTTGTGTGAAGCACTTGGGGGTTCAAAGTGCTCACCAAAGATCTAGATAAGTTCCTTAGGGGGTCTAGTTTCCAAAATGGGGTCACTTGTGGGGGTTTCCACTGTTTAGGCTCATCTGGGGCACTGCAAACGGAACATGACCCCCATCAACGTCTGCATTCCAAAACGTTACTACTTCCTTTCCAAGCCCTGCCGTGCACCCAAACAGTTCCCCCCCCACATATGGGTATCAGCGTACTCAGGACAAATTGGACAACAACTTTTGGGTTCCAATTTCCTTGGGAAAATTCAAAAATTTGGGACTAAAAAATCATTTTTGTGGAAAATTGATTTTTTTTTTTTCACACCCAGGCATTATAAGCTTTTGTGAAACACTTGGGGGTTCAAAGTGCTCACAACAGATCTAGATAAGTACCTTAGGGGGTCTAGTTTCCAAAATGGTGTCACTTGTGGGGGTTTCCACTGTTTAGGCGCATCAGGGGCTCTCCAAACACGACATGGCGTCCAATCTCAATTCCCGCCAATTTTAGTTTGAAAAAGTCAAACGGCGCTCCTTCCCTTACGAGCTCTGCCGTGTGCCCAAACAGTGGTTTTCCCCCACATATTGGGTATTGGCGTACTCAGGAGAAATTGCATAACAACCTTATCTGTCCATTTTCTCCTTTTACCCTTGTGAAAATAAAAAAAAAGTTTGTAAAAGATCATTTTTGTGGCTAAAAAGTTAAATATTCATTTTTTCCTTCCACGTTGCTTTAGTTCCTGTGAAGCACCTGAAGGGTTAATAATCTTCTTGAATGTGGTTTTGAGTACCTTGAGGGTGCAGTTTTTAGAATGGTGTCACTTTTGGGTATTTTCTGCCATATAGACCCCTCAAAGTGACTTCAAATGAGAGGTGGTCCCTAAAAAAAATGGCTTTGTAAATTTTGTTGTAAAAATGAGAAATCGCTGGTCAACTTTTAACCCTTATAACTTCCTAACAAAAAAAAATTTTGGTTCCACAATTGTGCTGATGTAACGTAGACATGTGGGAAATGTTATTTCTTAACTAGTTTGTGTGACATATTTCTCTGTTTTAAGGGAATAAAAATTCAAAGTTTGAAAATTGCAAAATTTTAAAAATTTTCGCCATATTTGCGTTTTTTTCAAAAATAAACGCAAGTTATATTGAAGAAATTTTACTTCTAACGTGAAGTACAATATGTCACGAGAAAACAATCTCAGAATCGCGAAGATACGTTGAAGTGTTCCAGAGTTATAACCTCATAAATAGACAGTGGTCAGAATTGTAAAAATTGGCCCGGTCATTAACGTGCAAACCACCCTTGGGGGTGAAGGGGTTAATGTTCCTGTGACTACAGTTGCACATATTATTCAGAAATTTAAGCTCCATGGAACTGTAGTCAACCTCCCTGGATATGGCAGCAGGATGAAAATTGATGACAAATCAAAGAGACGGGTAATACAAATGGTAACAAAAAAACCCTGAAAAATTTCTAAACAGATTAAGGTGAACTTCAAGCTCAAGGAACTTCAGTGTCAGATCGCACCATCCATCGTTGTATGAGCCAAAGTGGACTTCATGAGAGACAACCAAGGAGGACAACATTGTTGAAAAAATTATCATAAAAGAGCCAGACTGGAATTTGCCAAACTATATGTTCACAAGGCAAATCAGCTCTATGTTCACAGATGGAAAAATGAGGCATATCAAGAAAGGAACCCTGTCCCTACTGTGAAACATGGAGGAGGCTTTGTTATGTTCTGGAGCTGCTTTGCTGCATCTGGTACATGATGTTGAGAATCTGTGCAGGGTACAATGAAATCTCAAGACTATCAAGTGATTCTAGAGAGAAATGTGCTGCCCAGTGTCAGAAAGCTTGGTCTCAGTAGCAGGACATGGTCTTACAACAAGATAATGACCCAAAACAAACAGCTAAAAACACCCAAGAATGGCTAAGAGGAAATCATTAGATTATTCTTAAGTGGCCTTCTATGAGAACTGACCTAAATCCTATTGAGCATCTTTAGAAAGAGCTGAAACATGATGTCTGGAAAAGCAACCTTCAAACACGAGACAACTGGAGCAGTTTGCTCTTGAGGAGTGGGCCAAAATACCAGTTCAGAGGTGCAGAAGTCTCATTGACATTTACAGGAATTGTTTAATTGCAGTAATTGCTTCAAAAGGTTGTGCAACCAATATTAAGTTAAGAGTACCATCATTTCTGTCCAGGCCTATTTCATTTTTATTTTTTTTAAATTCTGTGGCAGCATGGTTGAAAAGCAATGTCTGACTTTCATTTGTTCATTTTCATAGATTTTTGATTATTATTACTCGTCAGATTCAAGTTATTTCTGTCACCATTGTGGTTTTTTCTGTCATTAAACGAGGGGTACCAACAATTTTGACCATGTGCGTACTCACCTAAACATTGACTTATCTTGCTGTTCTAATTTCGTAGTATATGCAGTTAAAGGGAATCTGTCACCCCATTTTAGCCATATCAGCTAAAGATAGGACTGAATAGTGCGTCCCATAAGCAAGGTATCGCTTATATCCTGATATCCCCGTTTTGATAGCAAAATACCTTAGTAAAGTTGGGATTATTTTCTGTAAATCAGGGTGTTCTGGTCCGGAGAGCGGCGGTTTCTCTGTCCCCCCCCGCTCCTCGGCATCACTTACGTATGGCAGTCTGTGAATCCAACAGAAGGCATTCGGCTTCACGCTATTGCGCATTTCAAATTCAGCCCCGCGCATGCACAGTGTGCTTTGCCCAACAGTGGGCAAAGGATAAAATCATTACAGCTCATGTGCTACTCTTTCCTTGCCCTGGAAGTCGTGCAAGGCAAGCAGTCATTTCCGGGGCAAAGAAAGAGTAGCGCATGCGCTGTAATGATTTTATGCTTTGCCCACTGTTGGGCAAAGCACACTGCGCATGCGCGGGGCTGAATTTGAAATGAGCAATCATGGGAAGCCGAACGCCGTCTGTGGGATTCACAGACGGCCATACGCAAGTGATGCCAAGGAGCGGGGGGGACAGAGAAAATGCCGGCCTCCGGGCCGCCCTGATTTACAGAAAATAATCCCAACTTTACTAAGGTATTTTGCTATCAAAATGGGGGTATCAGGTTATAAGCTACATACCAATAGCTTGCTTATGGGACGCACTATTCAGTCATATCTTTAGCTGATATGGCTAAAATGGGGTGACAGATTCCCTTTAACCCCTTAGTGACAGAGCCATTTTGCAGCTTAATGACCGGGCCAATTTTTAGAATTCAGACCACTGTCAATTTATGAGGTTATAACTCTGGAACGCTTTAACGAATCCAGCTGATTCTGAGATTGTTTTTTCGTGACATATTGTACTTCACGATAGTGGTAAAATTTCTTTGATATGACTTGTGTTTATTTATGAAAAAAACGGAAATATACCCTAAAATCAGAGAGATATGTCACACAAATTTCTTAATAAATAACATTTCTCACATGTCTACTTTACATCAGCACAATTTTGGGAACAAATTTTTTTTTTGTTATGAAGTTATAAGGGTTAAAAGTTGACCAGCGATTTCTCATTTTTACACCATTTTTTTTTAGGGACCACATCACATTTGAAGTCACTTTGAGGGGTCTATACGATGGAAAATACCCAAAAGTGACACCATTCTAAAAACTGCACCCCTCAAGGTGCTCAAAACCACATTCAAGAAGTTTACTAACCCTTTACGTGCTTCACAGGAACTGAAGCAATGTGGAATGAAAAAAATAACATTTAACTTTTTTTTTTGCAAAAACTTTACTTCGGAACCAATTTTTTTTATTTTCACAACTGTTAAAAGAAAAAATTAACCACAAGATTTGTTGTGCAATTTCTCCTGAATAAGCCGATACCCCATATGTGGGGGTAAACCACTTTTTGGGTGCACGGCAGAGGTCGCAAGGGAAGGAGCGACATTTGACTTTTTCAACGCAGAATTGGCTGGACACCATGTCGCATTTGTAGAGGCCCTGATGTGTCTAAACAGTGGAAACCCATCACAAGTGACCCCATTTTGGAAACTAGACCCCCTAAGGAACTTATCTAGATGTGTGGTGAGCACTTTGAACCTCCAAGTGCTTCACAGAAGTTTATAACATACAACAGTGAAAATAAAAAATCATATTTTTTCCACAAAAACAATCTTTTCACCCCAATTTTATTTTCCCAAGGGTAACAAGACCCCAAAAGTTTTTGTGCAATTTGTCCTGAGCATGCTGATACCCCATATGTGGGGGTAAACCACTGTTTGGGTGCATGGCAGAGCTTGGAAGGGAAGGAGCGCTGTTTGACTTTTTCAACGCAGAATTGGCTGGACGTCATGTCGTGTTTGTAGAGGCCCTGATGTGTCTTAACAGTGGAAACCCCCCACAAGTGACCCCATTTTGGAAACTAGACCCCCTAAGGAACTTATCTAGATGTGTGGTGAACACTTTGAACCTCCAAGTGCTTCACAGAAGTTTATAACATCGAACAGTGAAAATAAAAAATCATATTTTTTCCACAAAAACGATCTGTTCATCCCAATTTTTATTTTCCCAAGGGTAACAAGACCCCAAAAGTTTTTGTGCAATTTGTCCTGATCATGCTGATACCCTATATGTGGGGTAAACCACTGTTTGGGTGCATGGCAGAGCTTGGAAGGGAAGGAGCGCCGTTTGACTTTTTCAACGCAGAATTGGCTGGACGCCATGTCGCGTTTGTAGAGGCCCTAATGTGTCTAAACAGTGGAAACCCCCCACAAGTGACACCATTTTGGAAACTAGACTCCCTAAGGAACTTATATAGATGTGTGGTGAGCACTTTGAACTTCCAAGTGCTTCACAGAAGTTTATAACTCCCGGGCATGAAAATAAAAAGTCATATTTTTTCCACAAACCTGATCGTTTAGTCCCCAATTTTTTATTTTCCCAAGGGTAACAGGAGAAATTAGACAACAAAAGTTGTTTTCCAATTTGTCCTGAGTATGCTGATACCCCATATGTGGGGGGGGCACTGTTTAGGCGCACGGCAGGGCTTGGAAGGGAAGGAGTGCCGTTTGACTTTTTCAAACCAAAATTGGCTGGAATTGAAATTGGACGCCATGTCGCGTTTGGAGAGCCCCTGATATGCCTAAACAGTGGAAACCCCCCACAAATTACACCATTTTGGAAACTAGACCCCTTAAGGAACTTATCTAGATGTGTGGTGAGCACTTTGAACCCCCAAGTGCTTCACAGAAATTTATAAACCTAGAGCTGTGAAAATAAAAAATCATTTTTTTCCTCAAAAATGATTCTTTAGCCTGCTATTTTTTTTATTTTCCCAAGGGTAACAGGAGAAATTGGACCCAAAAAGTTGTTGTGCAATTTTTCCTGAGTACGCTGATACCCCATATGTGGGGTGAAACCACTGTTTGGGCGCATGGGAGTGCTTGGAAGGAAGGAGCGCCATTTTGTAATGCAGACTTTGATGGAATGTTCTGCGGGCGTCATGTTGTGTTTGCAGAACCCTTGATGTGCCTAAACAGTAGAAACCCCCTGCAAGTGACACCATTTTGGAAACTAGACCCCCCCAAGGAGCTTATCCAGATATGTTGTGAGCACTTTGAACCCCCAAGTGCTTCACAAAAATTTATTAATGCAGAGCCGTGAAAATAAAAAATCATTTTTTTCCTCAAAAATGATTCTTTAGCCCGCTATTTTTTTATTTCCCAAGGGTAACAGGAGAAATTGGACCCAAAAAGTTGTTGTGCAATTTTTCCTGAGTACGCTGATACCCCATATGTTGGGTAAAACCACTGTTTGGGCGCATGGGAGTGCTTGGAAGGGAAGGAGCGCTATTTTGTAATGCAGACTTTGATGGAATGTTCTGCGGGCGTCATGTTGTGTTTGCAGAGCCCTTGATGTGCCTAAACAGTGGAAACCCCCAAAAAGTGACCCCATTTTGTAAACTAGACCCCTTAAGGAACTTATCTAGATGTGTGGTGAGCACTTTGAACCCCCAAGTGTTTCACAGAAATTTATAAACGCAGAGCTGTGAAAATAAAAAATCTTTTTTTTTTCTCAAAAATGATTTTTTTAGCCAGCTATTTTTTATTTTACCAAGGGTAACAGGAGAAATTAGAACCCCAAAATTGGTGTGCAATTTGTCCTGCGTAC
>JARQOD010005809.1:0-46119 GCA_033576555.1 Oophaga sylvatica
CTCACCACACACCTAGGTAAGTTCCTTAGGGGGTCTAGTTTCCAAAATTGGGTCACTTGTGGGGGTTTCCACTGTTTAGGCACATGAGGGGCTCTGCTAACGGAACATGACGCCCGCAGACCATTCCATCAAAGTCTGCATTCCAAAACGTCACTGCTTCCCTTCTGCGCCCTGCCATGCGCCCAAACAGTGGTTCCCCCCAACATATGGGGTATCAGTGTACTCAGGACAAATTGGACAACAACTTTTGTGGTCCAATTTCTCCTGTTACCCTTGGGAAAATAAAAAATTGGGGACTAAAACATCATATTTGTGGAAATTTTTTTTTTTTTTTTTTATTCAGCCAGGGCATTATAAACTTTAGTGAAACACTTGGGGGTTCAAAATGCTCACCACACACCTAGATAAGTTCATTAGGGGGTCTAGTTTCCAAAATGGGGTCACTTGTGGGGGTTTCCACTGTTTAGGCACATGAGGGGCTCTGCTAACGGAACATGACGCCCGCAGACCATTCCATCAAAGTCTGCATTCCAAAACGTCACTGCTTCCCTTCTGCGCCCTGCCATGCGCCCAAACAGTGGTTCCCCCCAACATATGGGGTATCAGCGTACTCAGGACAAATTGGACAACAACTTTTGTGGTCCAAGTTCTCCTGTTACCCTTGGGAAAATAAAAAATTGGGGACTAAAACATCATATTTGTGGAAATTTTTTTTTTTTTTTTTTATTCACGCCAGGGCATTATAAACTTTAGTGAAACACTTGGGGGTTCAAAGTGCTCACCACACACCTAGATAAGTTCCTTAGGGGGTCTAGTTTCCAAAATGGGGTCACATGTGGGGGGTTTCCACTGTTTAGGCACATCAGGGGCTCTGCTAACGGAACATGACGCCCGCAGACCATTCCATCAAAGTCTGCATTCCAAAACGTCACTGCTTCCCTTCCGAGCCCTGCCGTGTGCCCAAACAGTGTATCCCCCCAACATATGGGGTATCAGCGTACTCAGGACAAATTGGACAACCACTTTTGGGGTTCAATTTCTCCTCTTACCCTTGGGAAAATAAAAATTGGGGACTAAAACATCACTTTTGTGGAAAAAAAAATTATATTTTTTTTCACGCCAGGGCATTATAAACGTTAGTGAAACACTTGGGGGTTCAAAGTGCTCACCACACACCTAGATAAGTTCCTTAGGGGGTCTAGTTTCCAAAATGGGGTCACATGTGGGGGTTTCCACTGTTTAGGCACATCGGTGGCCCTCCAAACGCGACATGGCGTCCGTTCGCAATTCCAGCCAATTTTGGTTTGGAAAAGTCAAACGGCGCTCCTTCCCTTTCAAGCCCTGCCGTGCGTCCAAACAGTGGTTCCCCCCCACATATGGGGTATCAGCGTACTCAGGACATGTTGGACAACAACTTTTGTGGTCCAATTTCTCCTCTTACCCTGGGGAAAATAAAAAATTGGGGACTAAAACATCATGCTTGTGGAAAAAATATGATTTTTTTTTTCACGGCTCTACATTACAAACTTGCGTGAAGCACTTGAGGGTTCAAAGTGCTCACCACACATCTAGATAAGTTCCTTAGGGGGTCTAGTTTCCAAAATGGGGTCACATGTGGGGGTTTCCACTGTTTAGGCACATCAGGGGCCCTCCAAACGCGACATGGCGTCCGTTCGCAATTCCAGCCAATTTTGGTTTGGAAAAGTCAAACGGCGCTCCTTCCCTTTCAAGCCCTGCCGTGCGCCCAAACAGTGGTTCCCCCCCACATATGGGGTATCAGCGTACTCAGGACATGTTGGACAACAACTATTGGTGTCCAATTTCTCCTCTTACCCTTGGGAAAATAAAAAATTGGGGACTAAAACATCATGCTTGTGGAAAAAATATGATTTTTTTTCTTCACGGCTCTACATTACAAACTTGCGTGAAGCACTTGAGGGTTCAAAGTGCTCACCACACATCTAGATAAGTTCCTTAGGGGGTCTAGTTTCCAAAATGGGGTCACATGTGGGGGGTTTCCACTGTTTAGGCACATCAGGGGCCCTCCAAACGCGACATGGCGTCCGTTCGCAATTCCAGCCAATTTTGGTTTGGAAAAGTCAAACTGTGCTCCTTCCCTTTCGAGCCCTGCCGTGCGCCCAAACAGTGGTTCCCCCCCACATATGGGGTATCAGCGTACTCAGGACATGTTGGACAACAACTTTTGTGGTCCAATTTCTCCTCTTACCCTTGGGAAAATAAAAATTTGGGGACTAAAACATCATGTTTGTGGAAAAAATATGATTTTTTTTCTTCACGGCTCTACATTACAAACTTGCGTGAAGCACTTGAGGGTTCAAAGTGCTCACCACACATCTAGATAAGTTCCTTAGGGGGTCTAGTTTCCAAAATGGGGTCACATGTGGGGGTTTCCACTGTTTAGGCACATCAGGGGCCCTCCAAACGCGACATGGCATCCGTTCGCAATTCCAGCCAATTTTGGTTTGGAAAAGTCAAACGGCGCTCCTTCCCTTTCGAGCCCTGCCGTGCGCCCAAACAGTGGTTCCCCCCCACATATGGGGTATCAGCGTACTCAGGACATGTTGGACAACAACTTTTGTGGTCCAATTTCTCCTCTTACCCTTGGGAAAATAAAATTTTGGGACTAAAACATCATGTTTGTGGAAAAAATATGATTTTTTTTCTTCACGGCTCTACATTACAAACTTGCGTGAAGCACTTGAGGGTTCAAAGTGCTCACCACACATCTAGATAAGTTCCTTAGGGGGTCTAGTTTCCAAAATGGGGTCACATGTGGGGGGTTTCCACTGTTTAGGCACATCAGGGGCCCTCCAAACGCGACATGTCGTCCGTTCGCAATTCCAGCCAATTTTGGTTTGGAAAAGTCAAACGGCGCTCCTTCCCTTTCAAGCCCTGCCGTGCGCCCAAACAGTGGTTCCCCCCCACATATGGGGTATCAGCGTACTCAGGACATGTTGGACAACAACTTTTGTGGTCCAATTTCTCCTCTTACCCTTGGGAAAATAAAAATTTGGGGACTAAAACATCATGTTTGTGGAAAAAATATGATTTTTTTTCTTCACGGCTCTACATTACAAACTTGCGTGAAGCACTTGAGGGTTCAAAGTGCTCACCACACATCTAGATAAGTTCCTTAGGGGGTCTAGTTTCCAAAATGGGGTCACGTGTGGGGGTTTCCACTGTTTAGGCACATCGGGCCTCTCCAAACGCGACATGGCGTCCGTTCTCAATTCCAGCCAATTTTGGTTTGGAAAAGTCAAACTGCGCTCCTTCCATTCCGAACTCTGCCGTGTGCCCAAACAGTGGTTTTCCCTCACATATGGGGTATCGGCGTACTCAGGAGAAATTGCACAACAACTTTATCAGTCCTTTTTCTCCTTTTTCCCTTGTGAAAAAAAAAAAATGTTTGTAAAAGATCATTTTTGTGACTAAAAAGTAAAATGTTAATTTTTTCCTTCCATGTTGCTTCAGCTCCTGTGAAGCACCTGAAGGGTTAATAAACTTCTTGAATGTGGTTTTGAGTACCTTGAGGGGTGTAGTTTTTAGAATGGTGTCACTTTTGGGTGACCCGTCTGGCGACTAATTATCCTAGGTGCAGTTCCCTGACTGACCTGAGGGTAAGGGGGGCGCCAGAGAGCTGCAAGTTCCTAAAAGGAAGTGGGATAGTTATAAATCCCTGCAGTTTACTGGGTCGGACGGCAGCAGCCGTCGTGTGTGTGCACGTTCCATCACATGTGGTGGCAGCGGTGGGATCCCAAGCCGTGACCCCCGGGCTACCGTGTGGCGGACCGTGTGCCCGTTCATCACACTAGGACTCAACTTAACACCCGGTTTTATGGTCCACTACATAGACACAGTTCACACCTTCACCAGAAGGACTCCAGATAGCTAAGAACACATTCCCACTAGCTCTCCATTTGTAAGAAAATGCTAATTCGATTCCCTTTGCTTATCTTTTGAAGGCATCACACCTCCCAGGTCTTGAACAAATTTCCTACTATAGTAAGTATCTAATGTGTCTTTCTTATTATTCCAAATGTAATCTTGCCTGAAGAAGGAGCCTCTGCGCACGGAAAGCTAGCGAACATATAATTTTCTGGTTAGCCAATAAAGGTATCACTTTAAGAATGCTCTTGTCATAATTGGACGGAGAAGTATTCACATCCACAAGACATCACAAATTAAACTAAAATCTATGCACCAAACAGCCAGCAGGTGGCGCTGTTACCTTACAACATAAAATGTATGAAAGACCAATACATTCAAAGATTGCAATGTCTATAACAATTGGAGACATAAAAACGATGACTATACTTTCTAGACAGCAATTATATGGCTGGACAGAACACTCCCCGCTTGACGTCAGCCGACGTCACTATTGTGTTTATTGGACGAGAACAGCAGAACGAGTTCCCCTACTGGCCTGAGGAACAATTTGGTCTCGCTTTGTTTCCCTATTTTTACTTCCACCTTACGTACGATTCCATCCTTACTTGGGAATGTCTGAGTAATGAGACCTAATGGCCATTCATTTCTCCGAGACTGACAGTCTTTCATTAGTACTACATCATACAAAAAAAAAAAAAAAAAAACCCTGTTTGGGAGAGAAGAATAGACAAATCGCGGCGCCCTAAGTGCGTAAAAACAATATTATAGTCTTTAGAGTGTGCACAATTTTATGCACTCACCTGATAGAAGACTAATATGGCTTTAGATTGTGTATCCTCAAAAATCCTTCTGGGATACTTTTCAATAGACAGGGCTTGCAGCTTGCCTCAGGTGGATCCAAGTGAAAGAGCCAGATTCAGGCTCACACAGGATGAGTAAATCAAGAAAGGCACATCCAGCCCATGAATGGCAGCGCTTCCCAGGACTCACATCCAAAGATGATATTTCATATTTTTTTATTTAATAAGTTAAAATGGAGGAGATACAACGCGTTTCGGATACAGTATATATCCTTCATCAGGTATCATAAAAACACAGTACAAATCCTAATAATATAAAATCCAGTAACACTTATATATAGTGGCAAACCTTTTATCCCAGTCTCAGACACTTGATTTAGGGAGTGGACCAAGTTCAGGAGCACACCCACCAACTTTGACAGCATAGATGCAAGAAGAAAAAAAAAAAAAAAAAAAAAAAGCTTTCAAACTCTCTCTATGATATCATTCAATCCATTTCTGTGACCATCACATGCAGTTGCGGTTTGCAATATGTGGGACGCACTGTGCAGACACTGCGGTCCCGCATTAATGGTCACAGAAATAGAGCAAAAAATGGGTTTTTAAAACATAGTCTCTCAAGGCATCTGCTAATTAAACATAACAAAATTTTCAACATGAAAGTAACTCCAGTGGAACAGATACCCTCTGGTGTTGCAAATAGGAATGCTCTTTTAAACCGGAAAGAAACTTTTTGGATATATCGTCTGGGAACATTATATCCAAATGGATTGAATGATATCATAGAGAGAGTTTGAAAGCTTTTTTTTTTTTTTTTTTTTTTCTTCTTGCATCTATGCTGTCAAAGTTGGTGGGTGTGCTCCTGAACTTGGTCCACTCCCTAAATCAAGTGTCTGAGACTGGGATAAAAGGTTTGCCACTATATATGTGTTACTGGATTTTATATTATTAGGATTTGTACTGTGTTTTTATGATACCTGATGAAGGATATATACTGTATCCGAAACGCGTTGTATCTCCTCCATTTTAACTTATTAAATAAAAAAATATGAAATATCATCTTTGGATGTGAGTCCTGGGAAGCGCTGCCATTCATGGGCTGGATGTGCCTTTCTTGATTAGTACTACATCGCCAGGCTGGAGGTTAGGCTTGCTGGTTTGCCACTTTCTCCTCTGCTGCAGGGTAGGCAGGTACTGTTTTTTCCACTTGTCCCAAAAGGCATTGGAGAGACTCTGCACTTGTCTCCATTGACTCCTGTAACGGTCTTTAACATTAAATTCCCCAGGTGGCGAGCAATTAAGGTCAGTCTTCTGTGTAAGCAACAGGGCTGGGGTGAGAACAGTTGGGTCATCAGGATCACTGGAAATTGGAGCCAACGGTCTCGCGTTTATGATGGCTGACACTTCGGCCATGAATGTTGTTAAGCTTTCGTGTGTCAGTCTTACAGATCTTTCTTGTAAGAAGATTGAATCGAGGATTCTCCTTGCGACACCTATCATTCTCTCCCATACACCTCCCATGTGTGAAGAATGTGGTGGGTTAAAGGTCCAAGTACACCCATGTACACTTAGGTATCTTTCAACGTCTTTCATATCCAAGTTGGAAGAGAGTTGCAGTTCTCTTGCTGCTCCGACAAAGTTGGTGCCTCGGTCTGAACGAATATGTTTGACGGGTCCTCTGATGGCAATGAAACGCCGGAGAGCGTTTATGAAGCACGAAGTGTCCATAGATTCAATTATCTCTATGTGGACGGCTCTGATGGATAGACAAGTGAACATAATCGCCCATCGTTTCCCGTTTGCGTGGCCTCCTCTGGTTTTTCGGACAACCACAGACCAAGGACCAAACACATCTAGTCCGATGTTGGTGAAAGGTGGATCTGTACTAAATCGGTCATATGGAAGATCTGCCATCTTTGGAATCTGTGACATACCACGAAGTTTCTTGCAAGTAACACAGTTAAAGATGAATCTGCACACACATCTCTTAGCTCCAACTATCCACAACCCAGATGTTCTTAAGGCTCTCTCTGTGAACATGCGACCTTGGTGTTTTGTCCGCTCGTGATAATGTTGAACAAGCAGAGTAGCTATGTGATGTTGTCCAGGAACTATCACGGGATGTTTCTCTGCCGAACCTATTTTTGCCTCTTTAAGGCGTCCTCCTATTCTTAAGAGACCATCTCCATCCATGACTGGGTCGAGTTTCCTCAGAACACTATCTTTTGGTATTGGTCTTTGATTGATTACACAGTCGATTTCTCTGGCGTAGTTTTCCCGTTGCACAGCTCGGATAATTATATTCTTTGACTGCTCTAGATCGAGAGCTGTGTGGACATGTTTACAATGATGCCAACCTGTGCAACTTTCCTTTTTTGTTGGTGAGGTTGCCTTGTAAGACTGAGCTATGTGGATCAGGCAGGCGATGGCACGAACAAGTGAATTCCAAGTAGAGAACCTACTGAATCGCTGAGATCCCAGGTGGCGCTTCAAAGTTTCAGTATGTAACGCAGACACTTGAGGGCGAATTTCAACGTCAGCATGTGGATCTACTAGATCAAACAAGGACGTTTCTGTCATGTTGGGCAATGACCTACACAAAAACTCAGGGCCTGTAAACCAAATCGTGTCTTTGAGGCGATTGGCAGCAACAAATCTGGTAGCCTGGTCCGCAGGGTTGAGATGTGTAGGCACATATTTCCATTGTTCAGGTGAGGTAGACCTTCGAATTCTGAGCACTCTGTTGCTAACATAGACATAGAAGCGTCTCACTTCGTTATGGATGTACCCAAGTACTATCCTGCTGTCAGTGTAGAACTCAAAGTCTTTAATTTCTAGATTCATTTCCATAGCAATGAGTTCTGCCATCTCGACTGCTAACACGGCGGCACAAAGTTCCAGGCGTTTTACGGTGTGTTCACGGAGCGGTGTTAGTTTTGCTCTGCTCATGACAAACCCTACATGGCGTGGTTGACTTGTGTCTATCGTCCTCAAATAGGCTACCGCAGCAATAGCTTTGATTGAAGCATCGGAGAACACACAAAGGGTTTGTGTCTCTATCTTGGTACTCGGTACAGACACATACGAACGTCTTATATGAAGACTTGACAAGGCTGTGAGGGAATTTTTCCAGATCATCCACTTGGTTTTCTCTTTGTGGGAAGAGGAGTATCCCAGTTTGTCACCTCTGTGGTGAACTCTCTTAACATAGCCTTGCCCTCGATGACTACAGGAGCTACAAACCCCAGTGGGTCATACAAACTGCTTATGGTAGACAATACTCCTCTGCGAGTAAAGGGTTTATCTTCTCTGTTAACCTGGAAGGTGAAGGTATCAGCTTTTATGTCCCATAGTAGGCCGAGGCTCTGCTGCATCGGTAGGGAGTCTATGCCTAGATCTAAATTCTTCAAGTCACTTGAATGATCCTCAGGAGGGAAGGCTTCCATCACTTCCTTGCTGTTAGAAGCGATCTTGTGCAACCTCAGGTTAGATACAGCGAGCATGTCCTTGGCTCTTTTCAGAAGACTAATCGCGGTCTCATTTGTTGGCATCGATTTCAAACAGTCATCCACATAGAAATCTTTCTCTATAAACAGTCTGGCATCTGTTCCGTACTCTGCTTCAACCTCTTGAGCCGCGCGTCTCAGCCCATAGATGGCTACTGCAGGAGAAGGACTATTACCAAAAATATGTACCTTCATACGATACTCCGTAATCTCTTTGGAAGGATCGTTATCCTTGAACCACAAGAATCTCAAGAAATTTCTATGTTCCTCTTTAACAAAGAAGCAGTGGAACATCTGTTGGATGTCTGCTGTGAATGCAATGGAGTCTCTACGAAAACGGATAAGCACTCCTAAAAGTTTGTTGTTCAGATCTGGGCCTGATAACAAGACATCATTCAATGAAACACCTTCATACTTAGCACTCGAATCAAATACTACTCTGATTTGACCTGGCTTTTTCGGGTGATACACTCCAAACAGAGGCAGGTACCAACGTTCTTCAGCGTCTTGAAGTGTAGGAGCTAACTCTGCATGACCGTTTTTAAATATTTTCTCCATGAAGGTAAAGAAATGACCTTTCATCTCTGGTTTATTATGGAAGCTGTGCCTGAGGGAGACAAATCGTTTGTAAACTTGTTCTCTGTTGTTAGGCAAGCGTTGTCTTTGAGGCTTGAAGGGTAGAGGTGCAATCCAGTTCTTCTTTTGTCCTGCACCATTCCTTGCTCCATCATCTCTAGGACAGTTTATCTTCAAATGACATTGCTATACGATTATCTTCTTTGGTTTTGTGGAAGACTGTACACCCAAGTTGATCTTGGTCCCAATTCTGAATGCAATCATCATTGGCACTACTCGCTAAGATACTTGGTGCTGAAGTACTGTGTAGCAGCTCCTTTATGAAGTAGTGATTTTCACATGGTTGAAGGAGAGATGGACGTCCATTCTCGAGAGTCCTGGTAAACATGTTGTTAACTACTGTCAGTTTGTGTGTACCTCCTAAACAGACCTCTCCTACAATGACCCACCCAAGGTCAAGTCTCTGAGCATATGGAGCATTGTGTGAGCCATTGATCTGTTGTCTAACCTTGTGAACTTGTAGAATATCTCTCCCTAAGAGCAAGATTATTTGAGCCTTTGGGTCAAGGTTAGGAATCAAGCGTTCTATACGCTTCAGATGAGGATGGTACGATGCCACTTCAGGCGTAGGTATCTCTGACCTGTTGTCAGGAATCTGGTTACATTCCAATATGGTTGGTAAGGGCAGACACATTTGGCCATCTATAGACTCGACTACGTATCCTGTTGCTCTCCTACCAGCTGTCTCTATTATACCGGCACAGGTTTTTAAAGAGTAAGGGGCGCTGGGTCCTCTGACATTAAAGCTATCAAAGAAGGCAGACTTGGCTAGTGACCTATTACTCTGATCATCTAAAATCGCGTATACTTTGATGGCTTTGTCCTTTTCATCTGCTGGGTAGACTCTCACTAGGGAAATTTTAGAGCAAGACTTGCCTCCCATGAGATTTCCACAAACTTCTGTACACTTAGAAGTAATGGCTGGAGTGTCAGTATTTGAGTCATTCAGCTCCCCGCTATGCTCTTGGGGCAAAGTATCTGATGGTGATCCAGGGTGTAGAACTGAGTTATGTTCGGTGCTGTCACATTCGGTACACCTTGCACTAACCTCACAGTCCCTGGCAAAGTGGGATGTTGAAGAGCAGCATTTGTAGCAGATGCGATTCTCCTTAAGGAAGGCCTTCCTTTCCTCCAATGACTTTTCTCTGAAAGCTCTGCACTTAAGTAAGGAATGTGGCTTCTTGTGTAAGGGACACTGCCTGCTTGGATCCTTGGATTTGTCTTCTCCTTGACCGGAGCTGAACTCTTTGCGAACTGGACCTGTGGGAGAAATGTTAGTTTTGTGGACCTCTACAGTTGTTCTACGAGGTTTGCTAACAGAGTTATTGGCACATGACGACATGAAATCAAAGCTAGGGTCATTTCTAATTTTTGCTTGTTCTGAGACAAAATCTACAAACACATCGAATGGAGGAAACGGTACATTGTAAGTCTGTTTATACCTAGATCCATATGTAACCCATTTGTCTTGCAGGTTATATGGGAGTTTCTGAACTATGGGGTTCACACCTCTAGCATTGTCGAGATATGTCAACCCCACAAGATCTCCTTCTGCTTTTGCTACACACAACTCCATTAACAAGTCAGTTAATTCTCTGAGCTTTGAATAATCCTTGTTTGCTATTCTAGGAAAATCCTCTATTCTTTTAAACAAGGCATTTTCTATAACCTCTATTGAGCCATAGCATTCATCAAGTCTATTCCAAATTCTTTTGAGGCCGACATCTGGATAATTTATATTAATGTCTCTGATTCTCTTTGCGTGTTCGGCGGACTCACTTCCTAGCCATTTTACCAAGAGATCCACTTCTTCACTACATGATAGACCTATGTCTCTTATGGTATTTTTGAAGGAGGCTCGCCAAGCCCTGTAGTTTTCAGCGCGATCGCTGAACTTTACAAGTCCCTTAGTGACCAACTCACGTCGAGCAAGGAACTTGGCAAAGTCCATTGTGGCTTGATTGGCACTGATGCCAGCTGATGGAGTGTTGTCAGAGTACATGTGTGCTGTGCGATCATACCTGTTAGGTGTCTCTGGTTTCGTCCAACTGCTGTAGTACCTTTCTGAAGCGAAGGGATTCTCTTTAAACCGGGACAGATTTCGGACCTTCTGCTCTGGAGAAAGATTATTGTAGTCAGTATCATTCCAATGTGTATCTCCTTGCTTTCGGTAGGAACACTGATAGTTGGCTTTCTGGGGGTCCGAATTATCTGGTTGGCTTGGCTTGTTGACAAAATTCTCTGTCTTCGCCTGTGGGTCTGGATCGTCATTTGGTTTGGAATGTCGATGGACGTACTCTGCAGTACGCTGCAATGGATCGTGAGTAACTCGTTGTAGACCTAGCACACTGCTGTGTCTGCTGTGTTCACCGTCGGAATATACGGCAGTTTCTAGGGCTTCTGCTTCTGCTATGGCAGCTGCTGTTTCTTTTTCAATAGCAAGTTTCTGTAATGTTGCTTCAAGGCATGCTTGTTGGCGTGCCTTTTCTGCATCCAGGCATGCTTGTTGTAGTTTCAATTCTATCTCCTGCTCAGCAAAGGAGCTTCTTGCTTTTGCCGCTTCAGCCTTTGCGCGGGCAATAGCGGCGGCATTGCTGACGGAGGATGTCTTGGAGGAACCAACTCGTGAAATCGTCTTGAAAGAGGATGCTCGTCCTTGAGACATGATTCGACAGTTGGGCAACCACTGTGATATCCCTTTGTTGGCTCTGCGTGGATAATGGCGGGCTCTGTATGGTCCGATTATTCGGTCCGACCGTTAAGAGGTTGCTGCAATATCCGCATGCAATAACCGTATGCTTGGATAATGGGGGCTCTGTATGTCTGATCTTCTGAGCTTGTTCTCAGCAGTCGTTTTACTATTCTGTCCTCATGCACGTTAGCAGGGTGTGCGATGAGACATGTAGCTAAACCCCCTGTCTTCTTTAAGAAAAAGAGGCTGTAAAATTGTAACCTTCTTTTATTGATTGCAGATGTGACAGGAAAGGGTAAAACTATAGAATGCAATAATAAGAGCATTTCAGAATATATAACTGTACAGAGCATGAAACACAAATAGTTTACAATATACAGAATACACAAACTGATTATTACCTACTTAGTACAACAAACGTACTGATAAACACAGGATTATAAACACAGATAGTGCTTACCGACTATGCTTAGAGCAGGCTGTTTAAGAAACATGAAGAACACCAGTGATGTTTCTCTTAAGGCACATGGAGGAATAATGGCTGCTGTCCTCCTTCAGTGTGATACACAAGACCATAATGCAACAGGAACAATCCCACAATGCTCTTGGAATTTCCCACAAGACATCATTCTCATGGTGTACAATAATAAATTATATTGTGGTACCGTGTTAGCCAGAAAAATCGATGTGAATACTTCTCTGTCCAATTATGACAAGAGCATTCTTAAAGTGATACCTTTATTGGCTAACCAGAAAATTATATGTTCGCTAGCTTTCAGAGCGCAGAGGCTCCTTCTTCAGGCAAGATTACATTTGGAATAATAAGAAAGACACATTAGATACTTACTATAGTAGGAAATTTGTTCAAGACCTGGGAGGTGTGATGCCTTCAAAAGATAAGCAAAGGGAATCGAATTAGCATTTTCTTACAAATGGAGAGCTAGTGGGAATGTGTTCTTAGCTATCTGGAGTCCTTCTGGTGAAGGTGTGAACTGTGTCTATGTAGTGGACCATAAAACCGGGTGTTAAGTTGAGTCCTAGTGTCAAAGTATTGAACATCCTAATAAGTTTGAATTCCCATATTTTTCTCTCCCTGTCATCCTTAAAATGACCTTTTAGTATTAAGACTTTTAAGTCTGTCATACAATGTCCAGTTCCAGAGAAATGTTTTCCCACAGGCGTGTCCATTTCATTCCTGATCGTATGTCTGTGTAGATTCATCCTTGTTTGTAGTTTTTGCATGGTTTCCCCAATATAGATAGCTCCAGGGCACCTTGTACATTGTATCATGTACACCACATTGGAGGATGTACATGAAAAGGAACCCATGACCTTATAGTCCTGATTTGTGTTTGGTACACGGACTGTATTTGTTGGTAATATGTGGGTACAAGTTTTGCATTTTTTGTTGTTACATGGGAATGTGCCAGTCACTGATGGTGACGAGAGGACACTTCTGACAAGGAGATTCCTTAAGTTAGGGGGCTGTTTGTAGGAGAGGAGTGGTAGTTCTGGGAATATGTCTTTCAATTTGTGGTCTCTGTGGAATATGGGTTGGAGATCAGCACCAATTTTCCTTAGGATGCTCATGTGGGGGTTGTATGTGACCACAAGAGGTACCCTGTTGTTGTCCTCTCTCAGTTTGTAATCCAGGAGGTTGCCTCTTGGGATTCTTGTAGCCCTGTGGATCTGTTCATCTATTACCAGTGGATGGTATCCTTGTTGTAGGAATGTATTCCTCAGAGATAGCAGCTGTAGTTCCCTGTCTTTACTGTCTGAACAGATCCGAATATATCTCAGAGCTTGACTGTAGATGATGGATTTTTTTGTGTGTCTTGGATGAAAGCTGTTCCATCTAAGGTATGCTGGACGTCCTGTGGGCTTATGGTAAATTGATGTTTGTATGGCGTTGTCCTTGATGTATATGGTCAAGTCCAGAAAATGTATTTGAGACTTTGAAAAGTTGAGGGTGAGCTTGATGGTTGGGTGGTATTTGTTGAAGTTATTGTGGAAGGTGAGCAGATCATCTTTTGAGCCTGTCCAGATTATTAGCAGATCATCAATGTAGCGGAAGTATGCAAGAGGTTTAATAGGGCAAGATGACAAAAACTACAAACAAGGATGAATCTACACAGACATACGATCAGGAATGAAATGGACACGCCTGTGGGAAAACATTTCTCTGGAACTGGACATTGTATGACAGACTTAAAAGTCTTAATACTAAAAGGTCATTTTAAGGATGACAGGGAGAGAAAAATATGGGAATTCAAACTTATTAGGATGTTCAATACTTTGACACTAGGACTCAACTTAACACCCGGTTTTATGGTCCACTACATAGACACAGTTCACACCTTCACCAGAAGGACTCCAGATAGCTAAGAACACATTCCCACTAGCTCTCCATTTGTAAGAAAATGCTAATTCGATTCCCTTTGCTTATCTTTTGAAGGCATCACACCTCCCAGGTCTTGAACAAATTTCCTACTATAGTAAGTATCTATTGTGTCTTTCTTATTATTCCAAATGTAATCTTGCCTGAAGAAGGAGCCTCTGCGCTCTGAAAGCTAGCGAACATATAATTTTCTGGTTAGCCAATAAAGGTATCACTTTAAGAATGCTCTTGTCATAATTGGACGGAGAAGTATTCACATCCACAAGACATCACAAATTAAACTAAAATCTATGCACCAAACAGCCAGCAGGTGGCGCTGTTACCTTACAACATAAAATGTATGAAAGACCAATACATTCAAAGATTGCAATGTCTATAACAATTGGAGACATAAAAACGATGACTATACTTTCTAGACAGCAATTATATGGCTGGACAGAACACTCCCCGCTTGACGTCAGCCGACGTCACTATTGTGTTTATTGGACGAGAACAGCAGAACGAGTTCCCCTACTGGCCTGAGGAACAATTTGGTCTCGCTTTGTTTCCCTATTTTTACTTCCACCTTACGTACGATTCCATCCTTACTTGGGAATGTCTGAGTAATGAGACCTAATGGCCATTCATTTCTCCGAGACTGACAGTCTTTCATTAGTACTACATCGCCAGGCTGGAGGTTAGGCTTGCTGGTTTGCCACTTTCTCCTCTGCTGCAGGGTAGGCAGGTACTGTTTTTTCCACTTGTCCCAAAAGGCATTGGAGAGACTCTGCACTTGTCTCCATTGACTCCTGTAACGGTCTTTAACATTAAATTCTCCAGGTGGCGAGCAATTAAGGTCAGTCTTCTGCGTAAGCAACAGGGCTGGGGTGAGAACAGTTGGGTCATCAGGATCACTGGAAATTGGAGCCAACGGTCTCGCGTTTATGATGGCTGACACTTCGGCCATGAATGTTGTTAAGCTTTCGTGTGTCAGTCTTACAGATCTTTCCTGTAAGAAGATTGAATCGAGGATTCTCCTTGCGACACCTATCATTCTCTCCCATACACCTCCCATGTGTGAAGAATGTGGTGGGTTAAAGGTCCAAGTACACCCATGTACACTTAGGTATCTTTCAACGTCTTTCATATCCAAGTTGGAAGAGAGTTGCAGTTCTCTTGCTGCTCCGACAAAGTTGGTGCCTCGGTCTGAACGAATATGTTTGACGGGTTCTCTGATGGCAATGAAACGCCGGAGAGCGTTTATGAAGCACGAAGTGTCCATAGATTCAATTATCTCTATGTGGACGGCTCTGATGGATAGACAAGTGAACATAATCGCCCATCGTTTCCCGTTTGCGTGGCCTCCTCTGGTTTTTCGGACAACCACAGACCAAGGACCAAACACATCTAGTCCGATGTTGGTGAAAGGTGGATCTGTACTAAATCGGTCATATGGAAAATCTGCCATCTTTGGAATCTGTGACATACCACGAAGTTTCTTGCAAGTAACACAGTTAAAGATGAATCTGCACACACATCTCTTAGCTCCAACTATCCACAACCCAGATGTTCTTAAGGCTCCCTCTGTGAACATGCGACCTTGGTGTTTTGTCCGCTCGTGATAATGTTGAACAAGCAGAGTAGCTATGTGATGTTGTCCAGGAACTATCACGGGATGTTTCTCTGCCGAACCTATTTTTGCCTCTTTAAGGCGTCCTCCTATTCTTAAGAGACCATCTCCATCCATGACTGGGTCGAGTTTCCTCAGAACACTATCTTTTGGTATTGGTCTTTGATTGATTACACAGTCGATTTCTCTGGCGTAGTTTTCCCGTTGCACAGCTCGGATAATTATATTCTTTGACTGCTCTAGATCGAGAGCTGTGTGGACATGTTTACAATGATGCCAACCTGTGCAACTTTCCTTTTTTGTTGGTGAGGTTGCCTTGTAAGACTGAGCTATGTGGGTCAGGCAGGCGATGGCACGAACAAGTGAATTCCAAGTAGAGAACCTACTGAATCGCTGAGATCCCAGGTGGCGCTTCAAAGTTTCAGTATGTAACGCAGACACTTGAGGGCGAATTTCAACGTCAGCATGTGGATCTACTAGATCAAACAAGGACGTTTCTGTCATGTTGGGCAATGACCTACACAAAAACTCAGGGCCTGTAAACCAAATCGTGTCTTTGAGGCGATTGGCAGCAACAAATCTGGTAGCCTGGTCCGCAGGGTTGAGATGTGTAGGCACATATTTCCATTGTTCAGGTGAGGTAGACCTTCGAATTCTGAGCACTCTTTTGCTAACATAGACATAGAAGCGTCTCACTTCGTTATGGATGTACCCAAGTACTATCCTGCTGTCAGTGTAGAACTCAAAGTCTTTAATTTCTAGATTCATTTCCATAGCAATGAGTTCTGCCATCTCGACTGCTAACACGGCGGCACAAAGTTCCAGGCGTTTTACGGTGTGTTCACGGAGCGGTGTTAGTTTTGCTCTGCTCATGACAAACCCTACATGGCATTGTTGACTTGTGTCTATCGTCCTCAAATAGGCTACCGCAGCAATAGCTTTGATTGAAGCATCGGAGAACACACAAAGGGTTTGTGTCTCTATCTTGGTACTCGGTACAGACACATACGAACGTCTTATATGAAGACTTGACAAGGCTGTGAGGGAATTTTTCCAGATCATCCACTTGGTTTTCTCTTTTGTGGGAAGAGGAGTATCCCAGTTTGTCACCTCTGTGGTGAACTCTCTTAACATAGCCTTGCCCTCGATGACTACAGGAGCTACAAACCCCAGTGGGTCATGCAAACTGCTTATGGTAGACAATACTCCTCTGCAAGTAAAGGGTTTATCTTCTCTGTTAACCTGGAAGGTGAAGGTATCAGCTTTTATGTCCCATAGTAGGCCGAGGCTAAGCTGCATCGGTAGGGAGTCTATGCCTAGATCTAAATTCTTCAAGTCACTTGAATGATCCTCAGGAGGGAAGGCTTCCATCACTTCCTTGCTGTTAGAAGCGATCTTGTGCAACCTCAGGTTAGATACAGCGAGCATGTCCTTGGCTCTTTTCAGAAGACTAATCGCGGTCTCATTTGTTGACATCGATTTCAAACAGTCATCCACATAGAAATCTTTCTCTATAAACAGTCTGGCATCTGTTCCGTACTCTGCTTCAACCTCTTGAGCCGCGCGTCTCAGCCCATAGATGGCTACTGCAGGAGAAGGACTATTACCAAAAATATGTACCTTCATACGATACTCCGTAATCTCTTTGGAAGGATCGTTATCCTTGAACCACAAGAATCTCAAGAAATTTCTATGTTCCTCTTTAACAAAGAAGCAGTGGAACATCTGTTGGATGTCTGCTGTGAATGCAATGGTGTTGTGAATGGGTTTGAGATGAGTTCTGAGCAGAGGTTCCCTCTGGTGGTTACAAGCGGTACTAGTGAGGATTGGGAATCAGGTGTTACTGATTGGTCTTATTTAAGGGAATCATTTTCCCATCAGGGTTGCCGGTGATCAATTGTTCTGGTCTGAATCCTTCTTTCCAGTTTCCCTTGTAGCCTGCTGTGTCGTGTCTGCATCTCCTGCTGTCAGATAAGACAATTTCTTATTTTGTGTTTTTGCTATATTTTTGCATTTTGTCCTGCACTTCTGTGGGGGCCTTCTGGGTCCCCTCCGGGGGCTTTTGCCCTCTCAGTTTAGTCCAGCCACTGTGTTTTGTACTTTTGCTTTTTGCAGTTTTTTCAGTGGCTGCTGTTTTTGTTACACCAGAGAACTAATTTAGGTGGTAGAGGTCGTGTGATCTCAGGTGATTTTGAAATTAGTATGTTGGTGTTTTTCAGGGTTTTCTGGGATTGCAGTAAGTACCCTTCCTGTCCTTTTCTATTTAGATAGTTTGGGCCCCAGCGTTTGCTCATACTATTTTCTTTCTGTGTCAGTATTTCCTCTTGTCTAACCGCCATTACATGTTTGGGGGCTTTCTATTATCTTTGGGGTTCTGCTCCGGGGCAGATAGCTTTCCTATTTCTATCTTTAGGTGTAGTTAGTTTCTCAGGCTGTGACGAGGCGTCTAGGACCATCGTAGGAACGCTCCACGGCTGCCTCTAGTTGTGGTGGTTAGTCAGGGTACTGCAATCTCATAGATTCCAACTGCTCTGGTGTATTTCCTTTTTTACCTGCACTCCTCAGCTACCGTAACATAACAGTATCACCGGACATAAAAATTGTATGGTACTCACAGAAGGAAAAAAAAGAAATATTTTGAAGGAAGAAAAGTTGTCAGAGATATTTTTCTGTTTGTTGCATTTTTTTTTTTTTTTTTTCCTCTGTATCTCTGGGTGCTGGGGAGGATCTTTTCTCCCAATGGAGTTTGCACAGTTGTCTGGCCGTGTGGATCAGCTTGCCACTGAGGTTCAGAGTATTGCTGCATATCTTGCTAGGTTGCCTGTTGTGGAACCTAGGATCCCCATGCCAGATTTGTTTTCAGGGGATCGAGCTAAGTTTCAGAATTTCAAAAATAATTGTAAATTGTTTCTTGCCTTAAAATCTAAGTCCTCAGGAAACGCAGCGCAGCAGGTTCAAATTGTCATCTCTCTCCTGCGCGGCGATCCTCAGGATTGGGCTTTTTCCCTGACACCTGGGGATCCTGTTTTGAGTGATGTTGATGTATTTTTTCAGGCTTTGGGGTTATTGTACGATGAGCCTAATATCACTGATCAAGCTGAAAAAGCCTTGTTGGCATTAAATCAGGGGCTTGATGACGCTGAGTTATACTGTCAGAGATTCCGTAGGTGGGCAGTCCTGACCAAATGGAATGACGACGCTTTGGCGGCCCTTTTCCGGAAGGGTCTGTCGGATAATGTAAAGGATGTTATGGTGGGATTTCCTGTCCCCTCTGGTCTCAATGATTCTATGTCATTAGCGATTCAAATTGACAGACGTTTGCGTGAGCGGAGAAGTATGCGTGGAGTGGTGTTGCCTTGTGAGCCAGCTGCTGAGCCCATGCAGTGTGATGGAGTGGTGTCTGGGGCACAGCGTCATGAGTTTCGAAAGCGCAATGGGTTATGTTTCTACTGTGGTGATGCCTCTCATGCTATTTCAGTCTGCCCTAAGCGGGGAAGACGTTTTGCACGCTCAGTTGTCTTGGGTAGTGTTCAGACTAAGTTTTTATTAACTGTCACTCTGATATGCTCTCTGTCCTCATTTTCTGCTCAGGCTTTCGTTGATTCTGGAGCAGCTATTAACCTGATGGATTATGATTTTGCTAAACGTTGTGGATTTCCCTTGATACCCCTACAGAAGTCTATTCCCCTACTGGGGATCGATTCTACCCCTTTGGCTGAGAATAAACCCCAGTTTTCTACTCAGGTGATAATGAGGGTTGAACCTGATCACCAGGAGTGCTGCAAATTTTTGGTTCTATATAATCTGCATGACATTATCGTGCTGGGTTTCCCTTGGTTACAGTCTCATAATCCTGTTTTGGATTGGAAATCTGTGTCTGTAACCAGTTGGGGCTGCCAATGTGTTAATACCAACACTCCTGTTTTTTCTGCCTCCCCCCAGGCTGAGGATGTTCCTGACTTTTTGTTTGATTTTTCTGATGTGTTTAGCGAAAGTAAATCTGCATCCTTACCTCCCCATAGGAGCTATGACTGCGCTATTGAATTAGTGCCAGGTAGTAAATTCCCTAAGGGTCGCCTCTTTAACTTGTCTGTACCTGAACATGACGCTATGCGGTCTTATATCAAGGAATCATTGGAGAAGGGTCATATCAGACCATCCTCTTCACCCTTAGGTGCCGGTTTTTTCTTTGTGGCCAAAAAAGATGGTTCATTAAGGCCGTGTATTGATTATCGTCTCTTGAACAATATTACTGTGAAATATCAATACCCGTTACCCTTGATTTCTGACCTGTTTTCCAGGGTGAAAAACGCTACTTGGTTTACCAAGCTTGACCTCAGGGGGGCGTATAACCTTATTCGCATTAAGCACGGGGATGAATGGAAGACGGCATTTAACACCCCTGAAGGGCATTTTGAGTACCTTGTGATGCCCTTTGGGCTCACTAATGCTCCTTCCGTCTTCCAGTCCTTCATGAATGACATTTTCAGGGATTTTGTGGACAAGTTTCTGATTGTTTATTTGGATGATATCTTGATTTTTTCTAATGACTGGGACTCTCATGTGAAACATGTTCGAACTGTATTCCAGATTTTGAGAGAGAATGCTCTGTATGTGAAGGGATCAAAGTGTCTTTTTGGCGTACAGAAGATCTCATTTCTGGGATTCATTTTGTCCCCATCTGTTATTGAAATGGACCCGGTCAAGGTTCAGGCCATCTGTGATTGGGTCCAACCTACTTCATTAAAGGCTCTTCAGAGATTTTGGGTTTTGCCAATTTTTATCGTAAATTTATTGGTAATTTCTCTGTTATTGTTAAACCATTAACTGATTTGACCAGAAAGGGTTCTGATGTGGTGAATTGGCCTCCTGAGGCAGTCTCTGCGTTTCAGGAACTTAAGCAGAGATTCACTTCTGCTCCTGTTCTACGGCAGCTGATGTTTCTCTGCCATTTCAGGTGAAGGTTGATGCCTCTGAAATTGGGGCAGGTGCCGTTTTGTCCCAAAAAGATCCAGAGACCTCTAAAAGTAACCCTTGTGCCTTTTTCTCTCGAAAATTTTCTCCTACTGAACGTAATTATGACGTGGGTAATCGGGAGTTATTGGCCATGAAGTGGGCTTTTGAAGAGTGGAGACATTGGCTGGAGGGAGCCAAACATCAGGTGGTGGTCCTTACGGACCATAAGAATCTGATCTATCTGGAATCTGCCAAGCGACTCAATCCTAGACAGGCCAGGTGGGCCTTGTTTTTCACACGTTTTAATTTTGTGGTTTCCTTTCTTCCTGGCACTAAGAATGTTAAGGCGGATGCCCTCTCGAGGAGTTTCCTTGCGGACTCTCCTGAGCTATCTGATCCCTCTGTTATTTGAAGGAGGGTGTAGTTCTTTCCGCCATCTCGCCTAATTTGAGACTTGCTCTGGAGGGGTGTCAGGAGGATAGGCCCGAGCGCTGCCCTGTTGGAAAATTGTTTGTCCCGGACCAATGGAAAAAGAGTGTGATGTCTGAGATTCATTGTTCCGCATTGGCTGGGCATCCCGGAATTTTTGGTACCAGAGACTTGGTTAGTCGGTCCTTTTGGTGGCCTACCTTGTCTCGCGATGTCAGGGAATTTGTGCAGTCCTGCGGGACTTGCTCTCGCTCCAAGCCTTGCTCTCGCTCTAGTGGTTTGTTGATGCCATTGCCTGTGCCCAAGAGACCATGGACCCATATCTCTATGGATTTCATTTCCGATCTTCCTGTTTCTCAGAGAATGACCACCATCTGGGTAATTTGTGATAGGTTTTCCAAAATGATACATCTTGTGCCATTACCTAAGTTGCCTTCCTCCTCTGAATTGGTGCCGTTGTTCCTTCAGCACGTGGTTCGTTTACACGGCATTCCTGAGAACATTGTGTCTGACAGAGGAGTCCAGTTTGTTTCCAGATTTTGGAGGACTTTTTGTTCTAAACTGGGTGTTCAATTGTCTTTCTCCTCGGCATTTCATCCTCAGACCAATGGTCAAACTGAGAGAACAAACCAGACATTGGAGACTTATCTAAGATGCTTTGTGTCTGCTGATCAGGATGACTGGGTCTCTTTTTTGCCTTTGGCTGAGTTTGCTCTTAATAATAGGGCTAGCTCTGCCACTTTGATGTCTCCGTTTTTCTGTAATTCTGGGTTTCACCCTCGATTTTCTTCAGGACAGACGGAGGCTTCTGTCTGTCCAGGTGTTGACTCTGTTGTTGAGCGTATGCAGCAGATTTGGGACCAGGTAGTGGAGAGGTTGTCCCTCTCTCAGGAGAAGGCCCAGCGGTTTGCTAACCGGCATAGGACTGATGGTCCTCGGTTTAAAGTGGGGGACTTGGTCTGGTTGTCCTCAAAGAATATTCCTATGAGAGTAGCATCTCCTAAATTTAAGCCTAGGTTCATTGGACCTTATAAGATCATGGAGATTATTAATCCTGTTTCTTTTCGTTTGCTTCTTCCAGGGACATTTAAGATCCATAACGTGTTCCACAAGTCCTTGTTGAAGAGGTTTGTTGAGCCAGTGGTTCCTGCTGCTGTGCCTCCTGACCCTGTTTTGGTTGAGGGCAATCTGGAGTATGTGGTTGAGAAAATATTGGATTCTCGTTTTTCTAGACGAAGACTCCAGTATTTGGTTAAATGGAGAGGTTATGGTCAGGAAGATAATTCTTGGGTGTTTGCTTCGGACATCCATGCTAGGAGACTTATCCGTGCGTATCATAGAACTCATCCTGACCGACCTGGTTGCTCAAATGAGGGTTCGGTGACCCCTCCTCAAGGGGGGGGTACTGTTGTGAATGGGTTTGAGATGAGTTCTGAGCAGAGGTTCCCTCTGGTGGTTACAAGCGGTACTAGTGAGGATTGGGAATCAGGTGTTACTGATTGGTCTTATTTAAGGGAATCATTTTACCATCAGGGTTGCCGGTGATCAATTGTTCTGGTCTGAATCCTTCTTTCCAGTTTCCCTTGTAGCCTGCTGTGTCGTGTCTGCATCTCCTGCTGTCAGATAAGACAATTTCTTATTTTGTGTTTTTGCTATATTTTTGCATTTTGTCCTGCACTTCTGTGGGGGCCTTCTGGGTCCCCTCCGGGGGCTTTTGCCCTCTCAGTTTAGTCCAGCCACTGTGTTTTGTACTTTTGCTTTTTGCAGTTTTTTCAGTGGCTGCTGTTTTTGTTACACCAGAGAACTAATTTAGGTGGTAGAGGTCGTGTGATCTCAGGTGATTTTGAAATTAGTATGTTGGTGTTTTTCAGGGTTTTCTGGGATTGCAGTAAGTACCCTTCCTGTCCTTTTCTATTTAGATAGTTTGGGCCCCAGCGTTTGCTCATACTATTTTCTTTCTGTGTCAGTATTTCCTCTTGTCTAACCGCCATTACATGTTTGGGGGCTTTCTATTATCTTTGGGGTTCTGCTCCGGGGCAGATAGCTTTCCTATTTCTATCTTTAGGTGTAGTTAGTTTCTCAGGCTGTGACGAGGCGTCTAGGACCATCGTAGGAACGCTCCACGGCTGCCTCTAGTTGTGGTGGTTAGTCAGGGTACTGCAATCTCATAGATTCCAACTGCTCTGGTGTATTCCTTTTTTACCTGCACTCCTCAGCTACCGTAACATAACACAATGGAGTCTCTACGAAAACGGATAAGCACTCCTAAAAGTTTGTTGTTCAGAGCTGGGCCTGATAACAAGACATCATTCAATGAAACGCCTTCATACTTAGCACTCGAATCAAATACTACTCTGATTTGACCTGGCTTTTTCGGGTGATACACTCCAAACAGAGGCAGGTACCAACGTTCTTCAGCGTCTTGAAGTGTAGGAGCTAACTCTGCATGACCGTTTTTAAATATTTTCTCCATGAAGGTAAAGAAATGACCTTTCATCTCTGGTTTATTATGGAAGCTGTGCCTGAGGGAGACAAATCGTTTGTAAACTTGTTCTCTGTTGTTAGGCAAGCGTTGTCTTTGAGGCTTGAAGGGTAGAGGTGCAATCCAGTTCTTCTTTTGTCCTGCACCATTCCTTGCTCCATCATCTCTAGGAACAGTTTATCTTCAAATGACATTGCTATACGATTATCTTCTTTGGTTTTGTGGAAGACTGTACACCCAAGTTGATCTTGGTCCCAATTCTGAATGCAATCATCATTGGCACTACTCGCTAAGATACTTGGTGCTGAAGTACTGTGTAGCAGCTCCTTTATGAAGTAGTGATTTTCACATGGTTGAAGGAGAGATGGACGTCCATTCTCGAGAGTCCTGGTAAACATGTTGTTAACTACTGTCGGTTTGTGTGTACCTCCTAAACAGACCTCTCCTACAATGACCCACCCAAGGTCAAGTCTCTGAGCATATGGAGCATTGTGTGAGCCATTGATCTGTTGTCTAACCTTGTGAACTTGTAGAATATCTCTCGATAAGAGCAAGATTATTTGAGCCTCTGGGTCAAGGTTAGGAATCAGGCGTTCTATACGCTTCAGATGAGGATGGTACGATGCCACTTCAGGCGTAGGTATCTCTGACCTGTTGTCAGGAATCTGGTTACATTCCAATATGGTTGGTAAGGGCAGACACATTTGGCCATCTATAGACTTGACTACGTATCCTGTTGCTCTCCTACCAGCTGTCTCTATTATACCGGCACAGGTTTTTAAAGAGTAAGGGGCGCTGGGTCCTCTGACGTTAAAGCTATCAAAGAAGGCAGACTTGGCTAGTGACCTATTACTCTGATCATCTAAAATCGCGTATACTTTGATGGCTTTGTCCTTTTCATCTGCTGGGTAGACTCTCACTAGGGAAATTTTAGAGCAAGACTTGCCTCCCATGAGATTTCCACAAACTTCTGTACACTTAGAAGTAATGGTTGGAGTGTCAGTATTTGAGTCATTCAGCTCCCCGCTATGCTCTTGGGGCAAAGTATCTGATGGTGATCCAGGGTGTAGAACTGAGTTATGTTCGGTGCTGTCACATTCGGTACACCTTGCACTAACCTCACAGTCCCTGGCAAAGTGGGATGTTGAAGAGCAGCATTTGTAGCAGATGCGATTCTCCTTAAGGAAGGCCTTCCTTTCCTCCAATGACTTTTCTCTGAAAGCTCTGCACTTAAGTAAGGAATGTGGCTTCTTGTGTAAGGGACACTGCCTGCTTGGATCCTTGGATTTGTCTTCTCCTTGACCGGAGCTGAACTCTTTGCGAACTGGACCTGTGGGAGAAATGTTAGTTTTGTGGACCTCTACAGTTGTTCTACGAGGTTTGCTAACAGAGTTATTGGCACATGACGACATGAAATCAAAGCTAGGGTCATTTCTAATTTTTGCTTGTTCAGAGAGACAAAATCTACAAACACATCGAATGGAGGAAACGGTACATTGTAAGTCTGTTTATAACTAGATCCATATGTAACCCATTTGTCTTGCAGGTTATATGGGAGTTTCTGAACTATGGGGTTCACACCTCTAGCAGTGTCGAGATATGTCAACCCCACAAGATCTCCTTCTGCTTTTGCTACACACAACTCCATTAACAAGTCAGTTAATTCTCTGAGCTTTGAATAATCCTTGTTTGCTATTCTAGGAAAATCCTCTATTCTTTTAAACAAGGCATTTTCTATAACCTCTATTGAGCCATAGCATTCATCAAGTCTATTCCAAATTCTTTTGAGGCCGACATCTGGATAATTTATATTAATGTCTCTGATTCTCTTTGCGTGTTCGGCGGACTCACTTCCTAGCCATTTTACCAAGAGATCCACTTCCTCACTACATGATAGACCTATGTCTCTTATGGTATTTTTGAAGGAGGCTCGCCAAGCCCTGTAGTTTTCAGCGCGATCGCTGAACTTTACAAGTCCCTTAGTGACCAACTCACGTCGAGCAAGGAACTTGGCAAAGTCCATTGTGGCTTGATTGGCACTGATGCCAGCTGATGGAGTGTTGTCAGAGTACATGTGTGCTGTGCGATCATACCTGTTAGGTGTCTCTGGTTTCGTCCAACTGCTGTAGTACCTTTCTGAAGCGAAGGGATTCTCTTTAAACCGGGACAGATTTCGGACCTTCTGCTCTGGAGAAAGATTATTGTAGTCAGTATCATCCCAATGTGTATCTCCTTGCTTTCGGTAGGAACACTGATAGTTGGCTTTCTGGGGGTCCGAATTATCTGGTTGGCTTGGCTTGTTGACAAAATGCTCTGTCTTCGCCTGTGGGTCTGGATCGTCATTTGGTTTGGAATGTCGATGGACGTACTCTGCAGTACGCTGCAATGGATCGTGAGTAACTCGTTGTAGACATAGCACACTGCTGTGTCTGCTGTGTTCACCGTCGGAATATACGGCAGTTTCTAGGGCTTCTGCTTCTGCTATGGCAGCTGCTGTTTCTTTTTCAATAGCAAGTTTCTGTAATGTTGCTTCAAGGCATGCTTGTTGGCGTGCCTTTTCTGCATCCAGGCATGCTTGTTGTAGTTTCAATTCTATCTCCTGCTCAGCAAAGGAGCTTCTTGCTTTTGCCACTTCAGCCTTTGCGCGGGCAATAGCGGCGGCATTGCTGACGGAGGATGTCTTGGAGGAACCAACTCGTGAAATCGTCTTGAAAGAGGATGCTCGTCCTTGAGACATGATTCGACAGTTGGGCAACCACTGTGATATCCCTTTGTCGGCTCTGCGTGGATAATGGCGGGCTCTGTATGGTCCGATTATTCGGTCCGACCGTTAAGAGGTTGCTGCAATATCCGCATGCAATAACCGTATGCTTGGATAATGGGGGCTCTGTATGTCTGATCTTCTGAGCTTGTTCTCAGCAGTCGTTTTACTATTCTGTCCTCATGCACGTTAGCAGGGTGTGCGATGAGACATGTAGCTAAACCCCCTGTCTTCTTTAGAAAAAGAGGCTGTAAAATTGTAACCTTCTTTTATTGATTGCAGATGTGACAGGAAAGGGTAAAACTATAGAATGCAATAATAAGAGCATTTCAGAATATATAACTGTACAGAGCATGAAACACAAATAGTTTACAATATACAGAATACACAAACTGATTATTACCTACTTAGTACAACAAACGTACTGATAAACACAGGATTATAAACACAGATAGTGCTTACCGACTATGCTTAGAGCAGGCTGTTTAAGAAACATGAAGAACACCAGTGATGTTTCTCTTAAGGCACATGGAGGAATAATGGCTGCTGTCCTCCTTCAGTGTGATACACAAGACCATAATGCAACAGGAACAATCCCACAATGCTCTTGGAATTTCCCACAAGACATCACAAATTAAACTAAAATCTATGCACCAGCCAGCAGTTGGCGCTGTTACCTTACAACATAAAATGTATGAAAGACCAATACATTCAAAGATTGCAATGTCTATAACAATTGGAGACATAAAAACAATGACTATACTTTCTAGACAGCAATTATATGGCTGGACAGAACATACAGTGTTATTAAACTTCCCTCACTGCATGGATATTTAAGAAAAAGTGGACCTGATGGTGCACCAGACTTCTTGAAACTTTCTGAAAGACTGCAGTGTCTGTCTTCAGGTATACAATATGCATTACTCACAATAAGTCCTCTGACTATTGCTGTGTTCTGCAACAGGTCAGGGCGTTTTGGCTTCTTTGATTCACACTGTAGGTCTCCTGAAGGATTGTTCTCAGGAAATAGCTTAGGTACTGCTGTGATGGTGACTTTTGAACATCTCAATGATATGATTCAAAGATTGCTTTTATGTCATGAATTACTGAAAACACCTGATGAGAGTATGTATGAGCTTATGCCAGTTTTTGTCATGTGTACAACAGTCAGTCAGCACCAAAACAGTTATTCTAATGTACAGTGTGCTGTGAGTGAAGAGAACATAACAGACAGTCAGCAGCCAATGTGTTCCTCTGATATACAGTCTACTGTGACTGAAAAGAACATGCCAGTCATTGAAAGTAGTACTTCAGATTCAAACATTTCAACCATTCTAAACCGTAACAAAAATAGAAGACGCAGAATAGTATTGACAAAAGAACAAAAACAAATGTCACATAAAGAGGCTACCAAATTGAAAAAGCACATATATTATGAAACAAATAAGGCAAACAAGTTAAAGTACCAACGAGAAAAGTATTTAACTTCTCAACAGAAGAGTAAGAAAAAATCATATAATGCAGAACGTTATTCCTGTGATGAACAGTACAGATTGAGAAAAAAAACATATGGGAACTTACGTTATTCCTGTGATGCACATTACAGATTGAGAAAAAAATCATACAGAAACTTGCGTTATGCCTGTGATGCACAGTACAGACTGAGAAACAAATCATACGGGCACTTACGTTATGCCTGTTCTGCAGACTACAGATTACAAAAGATAACATACATGAAGCAACATTATGCCAATAACCTGGAATTTCAATCAAAATGCAAAGCCTACATGCAATCCCGTTATGCATCTGCACTTCAATACAAACAGAATAAGATAAAAAGTTTTGTAGAAAAGTATAAAAATGATAGTTATTTTAGAATATTTCATAAAATGTGTTGTGCTTTCCACATACGGCATAAATATAAGCAGTGTAAACTTCATCCAATTCGACAACCATTCAAAGCAGTTATATCAAATTCAGGTGACACAGTTAGTGCTATCATGCAACAAGCTATTGATTCATTTCAGATGGAAATACAGAGTGGACCAACTCACATCTGCACAAGCTGTCACCGAGCCCTATTCCCTAATCAGGTGAAAGTGTGCAAACGTGATCGTTATAAAAAGAACCTAGCCATGGTATCGAATTGTCTTACAGGGAAATATGTTCATGTTTGTAGTGATGACTGTGAACTTGTAGAACTATGTGCAGTTCCTGAAAGGATGACAGAGTGGATTTGCCATAGCTGCCACGAAAACCTTATGACAGGAAACATTCCTTTGATTACTGTTTTCAATAAGTTAGAACTGGCTCCAATTCCATCCGAACTTGCTGATCTAATCATACTTGAAAGACACATGATAGCACTATATATACCGTTTGCAAAAATAATCACTCTCCCTAAAGGACAGCAGAGAGCAATACATGTGTGTTTCCATCAGAGGTGGAGACAACAGTTAATGCTTTACCTAGGCCTATTAGTCAATCTCAGTTGTTGAAAGTAAAACTAAAAAGAAGAATGAATTATAAAGGACATTACCAATTCCAAACAATAAATATGTGCAAAATACTAACTGCACTGTCAAAACTAAAAGAAGTCCATTCTGAATATAAAAACATATCTATCATACATGATGCCTCTCATTTTGATCAGATATTTAATGACTTTACAAATGAACATGATATGATAAATAACATATCTGATATTAGCGATGATATACAACAGGCAATTGATTTAATGGAAACAGACAAATGGGATGGCATTAAAGTAAATAATGCAGCAGACTGTTCCTTAGAGAATGACAGCTTACCCAATAACCTACTTCAAGACCCCTCTGAAGAAAACGCTCATGAGGACTCGCATGCTTCTGAACAGGAGGCTAATGAACAGAATGGCGCTTGCTACTTTGATACTTGTTTACAGCCATCTGATATTGCACAAGAGCTTACAACAGTTGGTGAGGGGATCTTTTGTGTTGCACCATCAGAAGGAAACAAACCAGTGGGCTTTTTTAGTGTACCAAAACTAGAGGCTATGTCTTTTCCAGTTCAGTTCCCTACTGGTATTAACACTTTAGATGAAATGAATAGAATCAGGAATTTAACTCCAAGCAGATACTTCAATGCACGCCTCCTTTCTGTCGACAATCGTTTTGCTATGGACTCAAATTATATTTTTTTTGCACAGTTTGTCACTGAAATGCATTTAGCAACTTCCAGTATGTCCATTCAGCTGCGGAAAGGAAAACCTGTGACCAGAGATGGCCGTAAAATCACAGCTAAAATGCTGCAAGATAAGAACGAAGTGGAAAGGCTAGTAAGGAATAAAGATGTAACCAGATTTATGCAGCCTTTGAGAGGCACTCCAGCCTACTGGGAGAAGACCATGAGAGATCTTTTTGCTATGCTTCGTCAGTTGGGCACTTCAACTTTCTTCTGTACATTTAGTGCGGCAGAAATGAGATGGCCAGAAGTGATACAAATAATAAAGGCACAGCAAAATGAGCAGGTGATCTTTTCAGAGATGGACTGGGCCACAAAATGTGAGGTTTTACGTAGTAACCCTGTAACAACTATGCGTCTCTTTGAAAAACGAGTAGATGCATTACTAAGACATCTACTCTTGTCACCTGCACAGCCTATTGGAGAGATCATTGACTACTTTTTTCGAGTGGAATATCAAGCTAGAGGGTCTCCACATATACATCTTTTGGCTTGGTGTCAGAATGCACCTGTATTTGAGGAAGATCCTGATGAAAAACTGTGTGAGTTTGTGGAAAGATATATAACATGTCAGCTACCTGATCAAAATGCTGACCCAGAACTTTATAAAATTGTAACTGAAGTACAAACTCACAGCAAAAAACATTCCAAGTCATGCAAAAAAGGGAAAAAACACTGTAGATTTGGATTTCCAAAGCCACCAATAGAACATACTTGTATAATAAGGCCAGCTCCAGCACAGACCAGAGAAGAACAGGCAGATGATTTGGGCAATGATCATTCTTTTATGTCTCTTGAAAAAGCAAAAAGGAAACTTAAACCCCTTTGGGAATTACTACATGAACCTGAGGCATCATCTGCAAGCCTACTACAGCTACTCGCACAAAGCAAATTAAGTAGTGAGGAATACAAGAGTTGTATTAATTCCCTAAACAGTTCTAGTATGATGATGATGAAACGACAGCCAAAGGATGCCTGGATAAATAATTATAACAAGCATTTGTTAAGAGCATGGAATGCAAATATCGATATTCAGTACATACTTAATCCATACTCCTGTATAATGTACATTTTATCATACATTTCAAAAGGTGAACACAAGATGAGTGATTTCCTTAAAAGAATTGTTGCTGAAACAAGACAAACAAACACATCTGATCGTGATGAAATGAAACTGATCATGCAGGCTTATTCAAAAAACCGAGAGGTCAGTGTTCAAGAAGCTGTTGCCCGTGTATGCAGTCTGAAGCTTAAATCCTGTTCTCGTCTTGTTGTATTCATACCCACAGATGACAATGCTTTAAAAATGAGTTTGCCCTTGAGGTCCTTGAATGATAAAAGTCCTGAATCAGAAAATGTCTGGATGTCAGGAATAACTGAAAAATATAAAAACAGGCCAGACACACCAGACTTTGAAGGAATGTCCATGGCAGAATTTGCTTCCACTTATAGAATAGTCTATGGCAGACAGAGAAATCGCAGCAATGTCCTGTCGCTTCAAAATGGTTTTGGGTTCATTCAAAAACGAACACAAGGAAAACCTGCTGTCATTAGATATGCTCGATTTTCAGAGAAAAATTCTCCGGAGAAATTCTATGTCACATTACTAAAACTATACCTACCTTACCGCTCAGATACACAACTCAAACCAGGAGATTTCCCATCATACCAATCTTTCTATGATTGGGGAACTGTAAAGCTTCCTGGAAGTAATGATCTTCAGAGAGTGTTTCAAATTATCAAGAAAAATAGGTTACCATATGAAAAAAATTGTAAAGCAATAGAAAAGGCCATTGTAGAGCTTGAACAAAATGGACCGATGGAGGATGCATGGAGTACACTTGCTCCTGAGAGTGAACTTATTAGACTGGAGTGTATTTCAGAGCGTGAGGAAATAAACCCAGAGGAACTAAATGAATTAGATGATGTTCCTGAATACAGTAAAAGTCCCAAAAAGAAATGCAACACAGCAGTAAAAGTTGAAGCCCCTGTTGTAAACCCTGTGGTGTTGAGACAGATGTATCAGAATCTGAATAAAAGTCAGGTATCCATTTTCTATACAGTGCGTAAATGGTGTGAAAGACGTGTGTGCGGAGAAAATCCTGAACAGTTTTTTCTATTTGTGACTGGTGGAGCTGGGACTGGTAAATCACACCTCATTAAATGTATCTATTTAGAGGCATCAAAGATACTTCAGAGACTTCCTAGGATTTCAGAGGAAAGTGACATTTCTATGCCTACTGTCCTACTCTCAGCCTTCACTGGCACAGCAGCCTGTAACATTTCAGGTAAAACCTTACACTCTATCTTGAAACTACCAAGAAGCCTTAAACCACCATACCAGGGGCTGGGAAACTGTCTTGATGAAGTGAGAGTAACGCTATCAAATGCAGAAATAATTATTATTGATGAGGTGTCCATGGTCTCTAAACCACTGTTTACTTATATACATTGGAGGCTACAAGACATAAAAGGTAGCAAAAAACCTTTTGGAGGCATGTCTGTTCTAGCAGTGGGAGACTTCTACCAGTTGCCACCTCCAGGGAAAGCTAAGCCTCTGTGTGTATTTGAAGACCATGTGCTTGATTTCTGGCAAGACTTGTTCAAGGTTGTTACCCTCACAGAAATAATGTGGCAAAAGGAGGATATAGCATTTGCCGAACTCCTAAACAGAATTCGATTAAAAGGCAAGGGAGAGGCATTATCTGAATCTGACAGAGCCTTAAGGTACTGCCACACTAAGCTATCCCGCTAGCGATCTCGTTAGCGTTGCATACTAATGAGATCGCTAGCGGGATCGTTTCTATATCGCTAAATGCGGCCACATTTAGCGATATAGTTAACGACGCTATCGCCGTTAGCGATCTTCTTAACGACTTTAGCGGTACAAAAGTACCGCTAAATCGCTAAGAAAAGGTGCCACACAGCGATTAGATACTTACCCAGCGGGAGCGCCGACGAGAAAATAGGGTCCGGAGCGATTCCAGCGACGAGCGAGATCACAGCAGGAAGCTCGTCGCTGGAAGCTGCCGCACTGAACAATATCGCTAACGGGATCGCTAAATAGTGACGTTTTTTAGCGATCCCGTTAGCGATATTGTTTAGTGTGGCATACCCTTTACTTTCTCAGTCTGTGACTCAACTGACAGACTGTCCAAAGGATGTCCTTCATGTGTTTGCCAGAAATAAAGATGTAGATCAGCATAACACAACCATCATATCTGCTTTGCATTCTGAAGTAATTAACATTGATGCACATGACTATAAAAAAGATCTTCAAACAGGGCGGATGGAAAAACAGAAAACACCTTTTGAAAGTTGTAAAGGGGATTTGCCAGACAGGCTGCAGGTTGCTGAGGGTGCTCGTGTGATGCTCATTAGAAACATAGATGTGGAGGATGGACTAGTAAATGGCTCATTTGGAAAAATTGTCACCATTGTTTCCCAGTGTAAGGATGATAAAATAGTAATAAATAAGCTTGGTGTGGAATTAGATAATCCACATGCTGGACAGAGGAATCACAACAGAACATCAGCAAATAACTTGGTGTATATAGAAAGAATAGAAGAGCCCCTGAGCAGAAAAGGAGTAGTTTGTCATCAGTTTCCTATTAAACTTGCTTTTGCCTGCACAGTTCATAAGGTGCAAGGCATGACTACAACTTCTGCAGTAGTTTCACTACAGCATATTTTTGAGCCAGGTAAGGCATATGTTGCTCTCAGTAGAACTACTTCACTTTCTCGACTGCACATTATTGACTTCAATGAAGATAAAATATATGCTGATCCACAAACATGAAAGAAGCAGCAGTCAATAATGCAATGCCCTTACTCAATAGTCTCCCATGGCCAATTTCTCCTTTATTAACAATTATTCACCACAACATACAAGGACTGTCAGCCCACATGGATGATGTGAGGCGTCATCATGAAATGTGTCTTGCAGACATTTTATGTTTCACTAAATCTCATCTCTCAGGTCAATATGTCACTAACCATCTACAATTACAAAACTATCAATTGTATAAACGCAACAGGCAGGTTTCATATTCTACCCATTCTAATCTGTCTAATAAGAATGGCGGTGGAGTAGCCATCTATGTGAAACATGACATACAGGCAAGTCCAATGCAGTATATACATGGCGTGACTGACCTTGAGTTCCTAGTTTTGAAAGTTGAGGCACCAATTCAAGCATTAATTTCAGTAATTTACAGGCCTCCAGATTACAGCACTAATCTGTTTTTACCACAACTTTGTAACTTGTTGAATTCGTTAGAAGTCATTGAACATGGTCCACTAATTATTTGTGGTGATTTCAATGAGGCTCTATTGTCAGATAGAAAAAAGCCCATATTTGAAATCATGCAGTCGAGAGGATACACTTTTGGACCATTTGTACATTTCCAACCAGCAGTATTGTGCCAATTCAGGTGTTCTGCAGACATATTACAGTTATCATAATCCTGTTTATTGCATTTTAACCTAATTTGCATTCCTCATGATGCACAGAGTTCAGGTCACGAGACTCTCGGTCAGTCTGAGACCGCGGCCGCAGCTCAGGTGAGTGGCAGAGTTCAGGTCAGGAGACCTGCGGTCACACCGGTATTCACCTCCACTATTCGCAGGCAAAAGCGCGGTGAATTTCGCCTGTGTCGGAGCCCAATGGCGATTAGCTGTCGGGCGTAGTACTATGTGGATCCCACAGTCCAGGTATATCATTGGCGGCTTACCTGAATTTCCTGGCATGGGCTTAAGGTTTTCACAGGCACTTACAGGGACGATACGGATATTTTATTCAAAGCGATTCTTGATTGGGGTTACCTATGCGAGGTGGCTCCAGTGAAGTTAGTGCATTACCCCTGTCATGGGCATTGTTGGTGGAGTCCTTGAGCGCACTGTACTCATTTTCATCATTCCTGACCCAGTTAGTAACACAAGCATGACTCCCATGTACAGTAACAGCCAGTTGCCTAGCAACCTTTTATAAGGTCAGGTGGTGGCTCAAAACTTTATGCAAGCAGCCTTGCCACCTAGTGACTTTATCAATTTTCCTGGAGCATTCGCCATTCAGTCTAGCTCGCTTAACCCCTCTCAGGCTGGCCTTGCTTCAGTTAACCCCATGCAGCTGGCGACAACCACAATGGTGTTTGCTTCCCAGCTTGCGTGCAGCAACAGCATGATACCATCCCATTCTCAGGCAGTTAATTTTACTGAGAACAGAGTTGATGAACGCAGCTACCGCCCCGTGGATTATTCAGATTCGGACGACTCATTCAGCGATGGCGAGGTCAGGGATAGTGAACCCCTAGCTTTGCTCAAAGCACCCCTGCAAATCCCAGTTAACTTAACGCAGTGCCTAGCTTCAGGTGCGTTAGGGCAGGCTTTTGTTTTACAGGACTACGCGTCGGATCATCCATCTTCTGGGAAAGGGAAAAGACCCCGGCCGCGCTCTTCTTTGGGCCACCGGGCAGCTAACAAGATCAAGCACACCTCCAGACGCAATTTGCTGTGGGATTTATCACTTTATCTCCTATAAGTTCCGTGTCACGGCTAGCGGGTTTGTCGTACCCCCGGGACAGGCATGGACAGGCATGGCCCTCTCATGTCGTCACCGTGGCTTTCGGGGTCCCATGACTGTTCTGGGGGTGCGACGATCTCGTTTTTAACATAGCATTGCCGTGGCCGACCATTGTTTTCAATGGACCCGCCAATCACATCGCGAGCAGTTCCAACAGGAGCAGCAGCTTTTCCCACCCGCCCTCCCTTAAGGTGATTTTGTTTCCTTATTGGCTAGTTTGGCCTTCTGTACACTATACCTGATGTTTTGATTTTATTCGTTTTAAAAAAAAAAAAAAAAAAAAAGGAAAAAGAGACAAAAGAGCATTTATACGAATTACAAATTACCACAATTATTCTAACTAAAAATGATCAAAGAACAGCTGTGGGATTTATCACTTTATCTCCTATAAGTTCCGTGTCACGGCCGGTGGGTTTGTCGTACCCCCGGGACAGGCATAGCCCTCTCATGTCGTCGCCGTGGCATTCGGGTCCCATGACTGTTCTGTGGGTGCAACGATCTCATTTTTAACATAGCGTTGCCTTGGCCGACCGTTGTTTTCAATGGTCCCCCCAACATGATTCACTACGTTTTCAACATTACTATCCCTTCAATAAAGCTGTGTTTTAAAATTACAGTCGGTTGTCTGAGTCTTATTGCCCATGCCTTTAATTCCAAGGTCTTTTAGGTCGTTTCTTATCCAAATAGTCTGGCAGTAGCCTTAAAGGGTTTTTGCAAGTTTTTTTTTTAACACCTCCTACACTCTCCCCCCCCCCCTCCGCTACTGACCTCAATGAACCTTTTCACGCTGATCTCCGGTGCCCAGACCCGGAGATTCAGCGACTTCCTGGGTTCTGCAGCCTGCTCCCCAGTGCTGCGCCTGCCTCCGGAGTAGAGAGCGTGTGTAACCTGCACCACAATTGTGGGTTACCAGGGCAATGGGGTACTCGGAGCCGAGCCCATGGAAGTCTATGGGATTTGTGTCACTGGCAGCGGTGGCTCGTCCGTGGCCCTGGCGGTCAGGCGTATGATGGGGGGGATTATTTACAGGGGATTTGGTAGATAACAGTTCGTGACGCCACCTGTAGTTTTCTAGTCACTAAGACCAGCGCTGCTGTAGATCTCTGAGGGGATGTTGTGGCAGCTAGATGACGGGTCCCCCACAGGTGGGACTGGTCCCTCAAAGTCTATGGTTATAATGATGTAGGGTGCAGATAAATGAATCAGTCTCACACCATCCAGCGTCTTTCCATACCTTTTACTTGTCAGATGTTAGGCAGGTCCCGGGGAGCTGGTCAGGGTGGAGAATGTGCTTCGAGATAACAGCTGAACAGGTTAGAGGCCTCCTTTACTTCCAATATGATGAGTCCAACTAGCATAGAGCTAAGTTAACTCCGAATACTCCAGCTAACTCCATAGCTGTACTGCCCGGTCAGCATTGTGGTGGAGCCTTCCAGTGATGAAACTAGGTTCTTCTATGCTTGGCCTAGCTCGAAGTCCCTATTCCACCTGACTCCGGTTACGTACCGACTCTCCAAGGGCTGCTTTCTGCGACCTAAGGTCCAGTAAGACTCTGGTTGTTCCGTTACTATGCGTGAAGCGATAGCAACACTTCGGTCCCCAGTGACCGGGTAAATTGTGCAGGTAATCCTATACCTAAGGCACTGCTCTAATTCCTTCCACTGCGCCCTTCGCCCTGTTCGCGCTCTTAACATAAGCACTCCACACTTCCTAGGATGGTAGTAAAAGTCAATCCTTTCTTACTTCTTCCTTGGAGCTCGCTGACAGATTCTCAGTATTCTCCTAGTTCAGGAACACATCAACTGAACTTCACTGTCCTTGGGACAGGCGACTGAAGTTTCTGCTGCAAACTTCCCTTTCTCCAAAGCTGTCTCCGTCTGTCTGACTTTAGCTCACACAGAGCTCTGACAGGAAAATGCAATCTGATCTCCTCTGCACAATGGTGGGATGACTCACTCCGGAGCCACCCAAGCTAGACTGAACTCCTTCCTCCCTCCAAGTCCAGACTAGACTCCTCTGTCCGAACACAGGAAACTGACTGACTGAGCTCTGCTGCATGTCACTACCTTATATACCCTATGGGTGTGTCTAAGTGTGTGATGGAGTGAATGGATATCAAGCATTAAACTGTTACCTCTCCGCACATCCTCCAGGATTTTATGTGTGCCTTACACACCAGGGCTACACAAGCGCGCCTCCATTGATCTCAATGGAGGCGCGCTCTCGACTTCCTGGGTTCTGCAGCCTGCTCCCCAGTACTGCGCCTGCCTCCGGAGTAAAGAGCGCGCCTCCATTGATCTCAATGGAGGCGCGCTCTCGACTTCCTGGGTTCTGCATCCTGCTCCCCAGTACTGCGCCTGCCTCCGGAGTAAAGAGCGCGCCTCCATTGATCTCAATGGAGGCGCGCTCTCGCTCCGTGCCTGCGCTCTGATCAATCCGTCCAGATTTGGATGGATTGCTCAGAGTGAGAGCGTGCCTCCATTGAGATCAATGGAGGCGCGCTTTCTGCCTCACAGGCACACGCAGCGCTGGAGATGCAGGCGGCAGAACCAGGAAGTCGCTGAATCTCTGGTTCTGGGCACCGGAGATCAGCGTGAAAAGGTTCATTGAGGTCAGTAGCGGGGGTGTCAGGCCAGTTTGCGGGAATAGGGGTGACGCCAGGTGCCCCATCCTGTGGCCATATTGTATATACTTGATAGCCAAATTTCTGGAATTAACACAGCCCGAACCGCTCGGCGTACAGACTCCATTCAAACAGCGTTTCGTAGCTAGTGGCCATGACAGCTGTGCTAAGTATTTTTGGAATCAATCGGATTTGTTACTTTTTAACCATTTGCGATTGAAATTTGAACAAAATTGCCATAGGAATGCATTGCTTTTTGAACTTGAATATCAATGTTAGCTCGAGACTGTCGGATTTTTAAAAATCAAATTACCTCTCTGGCTTCTGATCCCCTGAGGCCATATGTTGTGACCCGCACCACAATTGTGGGTTACCAGAGCAATGGGGTACTCAGAGCCGAGCCCATGGAAGTCTATGGGGTTGTCACAGGTAGCGGTGGCTCGGTCTGTGGCCCTGGCGGTCAGGCGTATGTTGGGGGGTATATTTACAGGGGATAGGTGTATAACAGTTCGTGACGCCACCTGTAGTTCTCTGATCACTAAGACCAGCGCTGCTGTAGATCTCTGAGGGGATGGTGTGGCAGCTAGATGTCGGGTCCCCTACAGGTGGGACTGGTCCCTCAAAGTCTATGGAATTAATGATGTCGGGTGCAGATAAATAAATCAGTCTCACACCATCCAGCGTCTTTCCATACCTTTTACTTGTCAGATGATAAGGCAGGTCCCAGGGAGGCTGGTCGGGTGGAGGATGTGTTTTGAGGTAACGGCAGAGCAGGTTGGGGGCCTCCTTTACTTCCAATATTATAAGTCCAACTAGCATAAAGCTTAGTTCTCTCCGATTTCTCCAAAGCTGTACTGCCCGGTCAGTTTTTGTGGTCGGAGTCTTCCGGTGATGGAACTAGGTTCTTGCTTTTGTCGTGCACTGACTCAAAGTCCCTACTCCACCTGACCCCTGTTACGTACTGACACTCCAAGGCTGCTTTCTGCGACCTAAGGTCCAGTAAGACTCTGGTTTTTCTATCTCTACGCCTGAAGCTGTAGTGAACTTCGGTCTCCAGTGACCGGAGAACAATGCCGGATAGTCCAATCCTGAAGGCACTTTTATAATTCTTTCCTCTGCGCCCTTCGCCCTGCTCAACTCTTAATATCAGCACTGACTAGGCTAGGATAAAATTCGGTTATCCGTACTAGCCTCCACTTTTGCACTGTCTCTCTGTATTGACAGAAATCTCGTTTCTCCAACAGGCACTAGTCCTGACTCCCTCCACACTCAGGAGAAGCTTCAGACTCTCCTGTCTGCACGCTCACAGGAGAACTCTCAGACTGCACTGTGCTACAGGACACTCCCCTATACACCCCTGCTGGGTGTGTCTGAAGTGTATGTGAGTAATGTCGAGCTCTTAACCGTTACCTCTCCGCACATCCTCCAGGGTACTGTGTGTCTGACATACCAGGGCTACACATTCCCCCATGGTAAAATACAGCACTCCCGGGCTGTGAAATACAAGAAGACATTTTGGTTTTCATTAACAATAAACATTAAACTCTTCCCATCCAGGAGGTAAGAATTTCTTAAACGTTGCATTATGTACAGTAGGAAAATACAAAAAGTATTAAAGCATCAAAACATTCAATAAATACACAGTATTCTTGTGAAGGACCCGCACCAAACCTTCAACGTGGGTCCTGGGTGGGCTGCAGGACATCTGACTGCAGACCTCGCTCAGTGCCACACCACACGGGTTTTATGTTCAGAGGTGATTGTTACAGTTTGATATAGAACCACGAAAATGCATGAAATGCAACTATATACATTATCAGTTCTGGGCCGGCATAGTCCACAGCCTCGAAGTCCATATTTCCACATATTTAGTAATGCACAATACTATAACAATACTTTTTACAATATTCACATAAGGTAACCTTTTTCTGGGTTAATTTTCATTATTTTACTTGAACTACTGTTGATATCGAATGGGTATTTTCCCTTTCGTGGTTCGCTCTGATCTACGTGGAGTAGCTTCAGGTATATTAATCTGTGATCTATCTGCTCTGCGTAATGGCAAACTATAGAACTGTCTCAATCTTTCTATGGATCTGGCAAGCGTACTGATGGCTGGGCGGTGTGAGTCAGCTTCACCAGGGGATCCCATAGTATGGGGCGCTGCTTCTGATGGTCCTTCTTGAGATTCTGTAGGCTGGGGTGTTACTGGAATAGGTAACTCCTGAACTGGCTCCACTGGCACCATGGGCACAACTGGAGGTAGAACTTCCTCTTGTGGCTGATAAAACTGCAACACCGGAATGATTACAGCATCTCCCAGTCTGGGCCAATCCGCAGGGAAATCTCCCAGATCCGTGTGTATGACCTCTTCTTTCCTTTCTTCTTGATTGATGACAGGGTTCTTTTCACGAAGCTTTAAGGGTTCTGGACACAATTTCAAATGGTCTCTGGACACAGTGGATATTGTTCTTCCTCCGTCCTTACTGATGATACAAACTTTTCTGTTGCCATATTTGGAATCTTGTACGACGTAGGGTTCTTGTTCCCACTGGTTATCCAATTTGTGCATCTTCCTTTTTCTTTTCAATACCACTTCTCCAGGCATCAAAGGCTTGGCAGGAGCATTCCTGTTGTAAATATCTTCCTGTTTTTCCCGTGCCTTGTTGAGACTTTCTTCTACACAGACTTGCACTCGTCTGTACTGCTCTTGCCGATTGATGTCCCAGTTTTCAACGGCGTCGTCTGCCTCCGGTTCTACCACTCCAAGTTCTAAATCCATTGGTAGTCTTCCGGGCCTTGCTCTCATAAGATAGGCTGGAGTGCAGTTAGTGGAACTTACAGGTATATGGTTATACAAGTCAACCAAATCAGGTAGTAAGTCCGGCCACCGATTTCTGTCTTCCAACGGTATGGATTTCAGCAAATCAAGGACAATGTGGTTCATTTTCTCGCAAAGGCCGTTGGTTTGAGGATGGTATGGCGTTGTTCTAATTTTCTTACACCCATACATGTGACAGAATTCCTTGAATAGGTCAGCCTCGAAAGCAGGTCCTTGATCAGTTAATACTTGCTCCGGATACCCATGCGGTCTGCAGAAGCTTGCTTGAAAGGTTCTTGCTGCCGTCACTGCTGTCTGATCCTTTACTGGAACAACCACCAGAAATCTAGAGTAATGGTCCACCATGGTCAGGGCGGATGAGTATCCAGATCTACTTGGCGACAATTTAACGTGGTCCAAGGCCACAATCTCTAAGGGACGAGTCGTCCGGATAGGCTGCAGGGGTGCCCTCTGACTACCGTAGTCCTTTCTTCTGAGACCACAGGGTCCACAGTTCCGACACCACCTCTCGATGGAGCTGCGCATCCCTACCCAGTAGAACCGGCACCTCAACAGGGTCTCCAGCTTTCTCCAGCCAAAGTGTCCTGCTTGATCGTGGTACGCTTCCAACACCATTTGGACGTCTGCCTTGGGGACCACTATCTGCCAGACCATCTCGTGGGTCCTGGGGTTGACGTATCTCCTGCACAACTTCTCACGGTATAGGAACAACCGGCTTCTCTCGTTCCACAGGAGCTTTGCTGACATAGGTGCATCTTTTTCCAAGGAGGAACCTTCTTGTCGTAACAACTCCTTGATACGGCTGACCACTGGATCGCTGTCCTGAGTCTCTTTCCAGCTGTGATGGGGTAAGGGATTTAACGTTGCACCATACTGCTTTCTGTAGACTCGATGCTCGTGGACTACCCCATTTCGATGGAACGCAGGTAGCTCAATTTCTTCCAGGTCGTCCGATTCTTCTTCCGTGTCAGAGTCATGCGGCATTCGGGACAATGCGTCAGCATTAGCATTCTTTCGGCCTGCCCGGTACTTGATGGTAAACTGGTAATTGGACAACCGAGCCATCCAACGCTGCTCCATGGCGCCCAGCTTGGCGGTTTCCAGATGCGTTAAGGGGTTGTTATCTGTAAACGCAGTGAACTGATTGGAGGCCAGATAATGCTTAAATCTTTCAGTAATGGCCCAGACCAGCGCCAGAAACTCCAGCTAGAAGCTGCTATAATTTTCCGGATTCCTCTCAATTGGCCTGAGTTTTCTGCTGGCATATGCGATGACTTTTTCCTGGCCATTCTGCTTCTGACTGAGAACTGCTCCCAAACCTTCATTACTGGCGTCGGTGTACAGCAGGAACGGTCGGCTGTAATCAGGATAGGTTAAGATCTCATCACCTGTAAGGATCTCTTTCATCTTTTGGAATGCTTCAGCCTGTTCTTTACCCCAATTAAAGGGAGGGTTTCTGCTCTTTAGGGATTGTCCTACTAGGAGGTCCTGTAAAGGGGCTGCCTTCTTCGTGTAATCTTTCACGAACCTTCTGTAGTAACCCGTGAGTCCCAGGAACTGTCGCACTTCCTTGAGGTTCTTCGGCTCCGGCCACTTCTGGATGGCAGTGACTTTCTCTGGGTCCGGCGCTACTCCTTCCGAACTGACGATGTGCCCCGAGTATTGTACCTTCTGTTTGAGTAGATGGCATTTTGAGGGTTTCAACTTCATCCCGTACCTGGACAGGGACTCAAATACTTCTGCCAGGTGCTTCAGATGGTCCTCATATGTCTTGGAATACACGATGACGTCGTCTAGGTATAGCAGCACGGTTTCAAAATTGAGATGTCCCAGGCAGTTCTCCATCACTCTCTGAAATGTTCCTGGGGCACTACTGAGCCCAAACGGCATTCTGTCGAACTCACAGAGCCCCATTGGGGTGGTGAAAGCCGTTTTCTCACGATCCTCCTCAGCCACAGCCACTTGCCAGTACCCACTAGTCAGATCGAGGGTAGAAAAGTAGTTAGCCGTTTTCAGAGCAGCTAATGATTCCTCTATACGTGGTAACGGGTATGCATCTTTATGTGTTATGCGGTTCACCTGCCTGTAATCCACACACATTCTCAAGCTACCATCTTTTTTTCTAACCAGGACTAGAGGTGCTGCCCAGGGACTACAACTATCCCTGATTACTCCGGCTTCTTTCATATCTCGCAACATTTCTTTAGCCTTCTGATAATGGGCTGGGGGTATAGGCCTGTACCGCTCTTTGATGGGAGGATGACTGCCTGTGGGGATATGATGTTGTACTCCCTTAATTACCCCAAAATCAAGTGGATGCTTGCTAAACACTTGAGCATACTCTTGTACCACCCGTAATACCCCTTGCTTCTGGTGAGCGGGAGTGGTGTCCGTCCCAACATGGAGCTGCTGACACCATTCCGCCACCTGGGTTGCCGGGTCATTGTCCTCCGCTATCTGACAGGAGTCTAAGGACTCAGCCGGGAGAATAGAATTATTGTCGACAGCATGTAGTTTAGCAATGGTTGCATAACGGGGTAAGTTTACCTCATCATCTCCCCAATTGAGAAGCCGTACCGGTACTCTTCCATTCACCACTTCCACTACTCCCCTAGCAGTCATAAGTGTAGGTCTATGTTCTGAATGGTGGGGTTCTACTACAGCTTGGTAGTTCTGTCCTCTCAGACCTATGGCTGCCCTGCACCAGATTATCATTTCACTCATTGGGGGTATCACAATGGGATTCGAGTCAGTGACCCGTACATTACCAATTTCGCCGTCTGTAAGCTTCACTTGCTGCTGACACACCAGGGCCCGGATCTCTCTTTGGATTACTCCCTTCTGCCTTGGTCGGGCAATCTCAGCGAGCTGTTGGAGTAAAAACACAACTTCTCCCAGACAGTTACTGATAATGTTAGTACCCAAAATTATATTTAAACCGTTCTCCTCATTTACAGTCTTTACTACTAGAAGCCCCTGGTCCTTCAATTCCTCTCTGCCCACTTTCACATCCACACATTTGGTCCCGAGTACTTCTACAGGAAGACCATTAGAAGCGTACACGGTAAAGTCAGGGCTCGGAGGTTTAAGACTGTCCATTGACCAGAACTTAGTATATAGGGCATCAGGTATTAGGGTCACCTGAGACCCAGTGTCTAACAATGCCGGAACTGCAATACCATCTAGAATGATAGACAGGTAGGGTCGCCCACCCACATACCTGCGGTTCCAGTCTAGGGGGCCTGACGGGTCTCCTCCTGGGTGTTGGCCCTCGGACCCAGGTTCTGCCCGTTTAAAGGACACTGTGGAGACATATGACCTTTCCGGTTGCATCGGTAACAGGTGATCTCCCGACGAGGAGGGTGTTGATCAGAGGTCGCTCCTGGGGGTGGCGTTGTCCTCCTCCGAGGGGGCGACGTCTTCCTTCTTCTCCGGTTCATCCACGGGACGTCTTCTGGGCAGTCAGCTAATAAGATCTTCCCTTCTTCCTCTCTCCGCAGCTGCAGGGCACTCATCACAGCAGCCAGATTTTTAGTCAGCTGGCGCACCTCTGAGCGCAGACAGTCCAATTCACTAGGGGGTGTCACCTGCGTTTTTGTTTCTGCCACTAACGAGGAAAAGGGGGGTGCCGCCGGTTCCAGAGTGACTTCACCCTGGTGATGTTGGGTTGACACCTCAGGTTTGCCCAGTGGTCGCAGCCCTTTTATTGCCATGTCCTTTAGGGCATCAAAGGTAGCATCAGGATGATCTAAGGACCACCAGTTTACAGTTCTGCGCTCCTCTTGGGATCTCAATCCCTGTATAAATTGCTCTTTCAGCATCTTATTTTCGTCGATAGCATTTATATTATTAATCTGCTTAAGGGCTCTCAGGGCTCCTTGTAGTCGGCAAGCGTAGTCCCTGATGCTGTCACCTGGCTGCTGTGAACAGTGGTAGAAGGCCATCCGGAGATCCGTTTCTGTGCGGTCTTCAAACATGGCATGTAGCTTAAAGAGGATCGCAGGTACCGACTCCTGATCAACGGTATCCCAAGTCTCCACTTCCCTCTCAGCAGCGCCAGTTAGCTGCCCTATCAGCACAGCAGCTTTTTGTCTCTCAGGCATGGAGTACATTTCTAGGATGCTGCATAACTTCCGCTTGAATCCTGCTAAAGTGCCTGGCTCACCGCTGTACTGGGGAAGCCATTTCGCCCCAGGCATATATGGGAGCGTTAGTGGCATGATCGGGACTACCGGACTGGGTGCTGGGCCTGCACCCCCATCTGGCGCTACAATGCCGCGCAGTGCGGGGTCGGGGCCTCCGGCTGGGGCCGCACTGTCGGCCGGTTGTTGTGACATCTTAGCGCCCCCTTGGTTAAACGGAGCCTACCGGTTTCAGAAGCTGCTATTTCACAGGCACAGCAGTGGGAACAGGACCTTCGTCGCAGGCGCTCTGATGTCAGAGCGTCCACTTCCTGTCGCAGGACCTGCCGCTGAGTCAGAGCCGGGGGCGTGTCCAAGACTTTGCGCGCTCTTTCAGGTACGCCCACCTTCTTCTCCAGCGCCTTAGGGCGCGAATATGGCGGCAAATATGGCGGTATTTGGCGCCAAACAACAGCAACAGTCTCTTTCACCAAAACACTCCACAGGCACACAGGGCTCGCAATGCTGCAAGTCTCGGATCCTGTTCGTGACGCCAAGTTTTTGTTGTGACCCGCACCACAATTGTGGGTTGCCAGAGCAATGGGGTACTCAGAGCCGAGCCCATGGAAGTCTATGGGGTTGTCACAGGTAGCGGTGGCTCGGTCTGTGGCCCTGGCGGTCAGGCGTATGTTGGGGGGTATATTTACAGGGGATAGGTGTATAACAGTTCGTGACGCCACCTGTAGTTCTCTGATCACTAAGACCAGCGCTGCTGTAGATCTCTGAGGGGATGGTGTGGCAGCTAGATGTCGGGTCCCCTACAGGTGGGACTGGTCCCTCAAAGTCTATGGAATTAATGATGTCGGGTGCAGATAAATAAATCAGTTCACACCATCCAGCGTCTTTCCATACCTTTTACTTGTCAGATGATAAGGCAGGTCCCAGGGAGGCTGGTCGGGTGGAGGATGTGTTTTGAGTAGGGTTGAGCATTCCGATACTGCAAATATCGGGTATCGGCCGATATTGGCTGTATCGGAATTCCGATTCCGAGTTCCGATATTTTCGTCTTATCGGATACCGGAATCGGGATTGTCACTGTCAGTGTCCGTCGGTCGGGTCTGTCAGGAGTCAGCGGCACTTACCTGTCAGAAGATCTCCGGCGGTCACGTCCTGGACTGCTTGATGGCCGCAATCTTCTTTCCCCGGCGGTCACATGCAGTATCTCGCGATAACTGCAGTGACTGCTGGGTAATCCCGGCCGTAAAGCAGTCAGTCCGATGACGTCACCGCCGGGGAAGCAGGTAATCAGCTGTGCTGCATCGGGATGACAGGCTCTGCCTGTCATTGCAATGTAGCAGAGTTGGATCGTCGTGGGACTGTCGTTATGGACTGCGTTGGACAGGTGGTATACTGTTGGTTTGTTTTTTTTCTTTTTTTACAGGAGATCGATGGCGTCGCAGGAATGAGAGTACAATAAAATTAATGAAAACTGTGTTGTCTCTTTTATTTCATTAAAATACTTTTTTCTTGCTTTGTCTTTTTTTATGCATTT